>JBAMBP010001178.1:0-155736 GCA_037044515.1 Phortica magna
TTCATTGGGAATGACATTCATTGGCGGATATTTTCGTTGATTTAATTCATTTGCGTAACGCCTAAAACCACTGTAGTCACTACCAAACATTTTCAAGGGTTTTCCCGAGTAGATGGTAAATATTAGCACGCCTGAAAACATATAAGAATATTTAATGAATATTATTTTTATATTCATATGAACTTACCTAATGAGAATAGATCACTGTCAGTGGTATTTACACTGTTTATAGCAATTTCTGGTGCTGTATACTCCAGACTAGGTTGAGCCAATACATGTAGCGATGTTGTAAAGTCCCGACAGGGCCAAAAAGGTTTACCATCTGATGAAGGTTGATTAGCAATGCAAAAGTCAAAGCCAAAAAGCTTCCAACTCCGGTTTTTGTTGATCACAATCGTTTCGGCACTTATATTGCGATGAACAATTTTGGCATCATTATGTAAAAACAATAACCCATCGAATAATTGCAGCAATCCATGGCGTATTTCTACATCGAAAAGTTTTTTGTCAGAGCGCACAGCATCACCGACTACATTGGCCAACGAAGCAAATACAGGTTCCGTTGCAAAAGCCAGACTATCTCGGCTCTCCTCAAGCGGGTGTTGTACTGTCAAAACGTGTGGATGTCTTATTTTAGTCAATTGTTGAACACCGCGGCGTAATGTCTCCAACATTGTCTCTCTGTCGTCCTTTGACCAACGTTCCAGCGACTTTTTCTCGAACACAAAGACAGACACTTCCTGTTTTGTGCTCTTCTTATAACCGTTGTAGACCTTCCACATGAGACCTTTAATTGAAAATACTTAACGTTTGTGGTCCTTTACACAATATTTTGTCAGCAACTACTCACCTACACCTGCTGTGCACACCTGTTCCAAGACTTCATATTCCCTTGTTACATTATTGCCAGGCAAAACGCCCGACAGCTGTGAGACGGTATGCACTGCTGTCGAATAGAATTTGTTTATCACATCCATACTTTGGGTTTACGGTAGTTGTTTTTGATATCACGAAACGTTTTCCGAGCGTTTTCGTTAAAAATACGCAAAAATATTAAAAATGTAGTATCACTCTTCTTCTTTCAAATATTGATTGCTTGCAAGAAGATAAAAAAAGCAACAAACATTTGACGGACGGGCTGCGTTAGTAATGACTAAGACAATGTTCGCTTGCAACGTACGGCAGTTAGGCTATTTTGTTATGGGTGGGGCCCCCAAAAATGATGAATCAATATTTTCGGTGATGCCAACTGTGTTTAAGGCAAATGGGAGGAAAGTTGAATAGAATCTTCAATACACTGAAACAAATTTAAAAAAGAAATAATTTGACCAAAATTATAGTTAGTACAGTAAAATTAATAAATAAACTTCTAATATTTATACTTATTGATTATATTCTTTATGGTTTCCATTAATTGTCATCAAGATTCGTTTTCTAAAAAGAAGTATGATTAGATTTGTAATAGCACTTTTTTCGCTGTTGTAACCGAAACTTTTTGAATTTACTAGCGCCATCTAGGCATGAATAGTTGTGAATCGGGAAAGAAAATGTTTCTTTAACTTCTTTCGTTGGCAGATAGAACAACTGCAACGATACAAAAGGTAGATTCTTTTACAAATAGCTGCGCCCACGCATGTTCTTATAATCGAGTATTCTTTTGTTTATATGCATGCGTTTGATTCGCTCTGAGTAATTATAACCGTTTTTTTTTGCATTTCAATGCAGCGTTTAGATCATGCATAATCGAAATCTGCGCTGACTTAATTCGATGTTTCTTTCACTCGCGCACATCTGATTTAATAAGTTGCGTTTTTGGTTACGGCCATATACGGCACGCTAATCTAAAATAGTTTTGAATTTGTATTCGATTTTGGAATTACTTTCAATTTCGAGTTAAATTACGATAATCATTTACCTATATAATTAATTTTTATATTTATTTGTCTCGCTATGATTTATTCTATTCTTTGTTGTTATTGTTTTAATTATTTACTATTGTTTTTATTATAATTATATCAACATTAAAGATTTATTATTAAAATTTATTGATACTGAAACTTTGTTTGCGTTGTTTTCTATTATGCACTAAACATGTTCAGTTTGGGGTGCGAAACTTCAAACAGTTGGAATGACTTGACCGAGATTATTTAAGGGAACCTTTTATGTTACAGATTAGAACAGTTTTTAAATTAAAAATTTAATTTAGAACAGCTTAATAATTATATAAGATAACATTCATTTTCTAACTATTTTAAAACAACAAAAACTTTAAAAACCGAATTGAATTAGTAATTTCAAAACGAATACAAATTGATAATGAGTTTTTAAATATTTTTAAAGTATTTGTATTAACTTTTTTTTTAGCAATTATAAAAATTGCACCGATTCCGTCATTTCCAAAAAAAATATATATTACCTTAAAAGATTTGTTTATAATATTTGTCGCAGTAGATATTTGTTTTCCAGCGTGTGTTGAATGAGTCGACGGCAATGCATTGCAACTCGGGTTTCTTATGTTTACTGCTTGTTGTTATATTACAAGTATATGAAAATGGATCTGCCAAATTGAAATTGACTAACTTTTATTGTGAGTCCTACAACAAGCCTTGGGTTGTAGTTAAGGAATGTCGATTGAGAGCGAAGAGTCGCGAGGTGACATTGCTGAATATGACACTCGAGCTTTTACACCCAGCACACGATATTTCTATACATGGTAATCTCATGAAAAAAGCGAACGGATATAAACCCTTTTTGATTAATATTGAAATCGATGCATGCAAGTTTCTGGAGCGACATAATCATCCAGTAGCTAATCTCGTCTACAACATCATAAAGGATTCCTCAACATTAAATCATACCTGTCCGTATCAGGTAAGTGTGTTGATATAGTTTTTAAATATATTATGTATTGTGATTTTTTAATATACTTCCATTTCAGGGACAACAGATGTTACGAAATTTTCAACCGAAAGTTGAGCAGTTAAATGGTTTGCCAATGCCAACTGGCGAATATCTAATCAGTTTAAAGTATCATTTTGGGAAGAAGCCACAAGTTGTCACGAATTTCTACTTTTCTTATGTGGAAAATTTGATTTAATTGTTTTCTTTGTCTTTATTTTTTTGTTGAATTTTCCAGTTGTCATAAAATGAAATGAGTCATTTACATGTTGACGAATAATGTTATGATAAAATCAACCATACAAAGCACAAAAAGACAAGGAATAGGAACATCCATGATAGTTTCCGTTCTTCACGACGTTCTGGATCCGTTAGATCGTCTACGTAAAGATATGGCGCTAAATAGCCTTGCGAAATGCGGTCAATGCCCAACTCAATTAAGTCATCAAGACTTGCAATAAACCACGGCACCTTTCGCTCCTGACGTTTTGGCAATGGACGCGGCGGCAGATTGTCATCGGTTTGTTTGAGACAGTTACGTCCGTAAATCGGCACGACTGTGCTCTCTTCGACTTCAGCCTTGCACGCAGGACAAAGTTTGCCACCGGTTTGCTGCCAGTTATACAGACAGCGCCAGCAGAACAAATGACCACACATGCTGATAACGGCATTCTGGGCAGTGTTCAAGCAAATATTGCACGAATAGATCAAATTTTTGTCATCGCCGAAACCAATTGGACTCCCATTGACATTCATCGCTGTGTGGCTGTCATTTGAGGTGTTCAGAAATCGCACTTTTACTGTGTCGGCTGTTAGCGAAATAGCATGAGCATTACCTACCCATTATTATCTATCCCATCCCCTGGTTTCACACTACCCTGCGTTGTTTCGGTGTTGCTTAAATCAGTTGCCATTTTGCTCTTGAGCCGGAAATATTCAAAATGTAAAGGATATATTTGTTGTATGGCCAAAGTCTTGAAAATACTCACCGAACAATTATGTTGACAGCTCTCCAAGGTTTATCTTAACAAAAAATTTTCTTACCCAAACACGGTAAAGATGATTGACTCTTATCCAGTCTTCTAGCGTGGGGATATTAAGTTATTATTTGAAATTTTCAATAAATCAAAATGACAACGTGAAAATCAGAAATTTTCATTTTAGATAAAAATAAGTTATTGATAGAATTGACAAGTGTCTGAGTTTTAAAAGTATTGGGTACTCGAAGCACTAAAAAACTTTGTTTAAAGTCATCGATTGCTGCGTTATTCTCTTTGGGTTTCATAAGGAACGCAATCAATTGACCTTTGTTAAGCTTTGCATGATTTGTTTGTTTATTGATAATGTGTTGATTTTAAGCTGGAGAAGCACTTCAATACAAAGAAGTAAACTTAAAGGAATCTTATTAGTTTTTAATAAAAGGTGCCGACACTTTTCATTATTTACATCAGCGAACTCGGAAACCCGTTGTTTTTTTTTAAATTTAATAATCATATGTAATATTATTGTGCAATTTTATATTATAACGTAAACTAAGCTGAGTTAATTGCACAGTCATTAACAATGGAATTATCCAAAACACAAAATAATTTGTTTGTTGGAAAGTATCAATTAAAAATAAAAAAAAGAGCGCTGTTTTTTTTTTTTGAGTACGTTTGATATTTTTTATACGTCATTTAGCATGAGGTTTAACGATAAGAGACTGACGGGTTTTAATAGATTGAAAGTTATGCTACAACACTTTATTAGTTTTCTATTAAGTATGAAACACCAAAACGGAAGCGTAGCAGAGAATAAATAGTTTACTCCTAAGTAGAGGGGCAATAAAAGACTTGTCGTATTTCTGATACTTCAATGCCATTTGCAAAACAAGTTTATCTACTTGTACTCCCCCTTTCAATATATTGCTGAGGATCTGTTGTATACTATGCGGCAAAAACTTTTGTTGAAAACGGTATTATATGTATGGATATTTTTATAGGAGATGTAGGGTTTTTTATAGTCCAGCAGTATAATTGTTTGAGCCAATGAACTAAATTAATTATTATCGTGCTATTTTTTAATAATTCTCTGGAATTAGAAATTAGCTGATGTTAAAAGTGAAAACGTATGTAATTTAATATACTTAGTTGTAAATTACAATGCAAATGGCATATTAGCCAACGAAACAAAGAAATACAAATTGTGGTAGAAGGCGTTGAGTTCAACAAGCGCAACGTGTGAACTTTGAGCGCTGCAAATATCATATAAATTATCGCGTATCATTAAAAAGCCTCACGAATGCATTTGGAGCGCTTTACATGATGCCTCTACGTGTTTGGGGAGTTTTTTTTTTTTTTTTGTACAGTTTGATACTTTTTTTACGCTTGTTTTTTGTGTACTCGTGTATGTTGTCTCGTTTTTTTTATAGCCAAAACGGCATTCGTTAAGAATTTTAATAGAATTTTCTTTTTGTTTGTTTACTTTTTTGTTGAGAACTTTTATCGAGTTTATTTTGTTTTATTAGCGTATTAAGTTGATCAGACAATTCGTTGAGTCATAAAATAAATCACGCAGATTGACACAACTTCATGCTAAATCACGGCGTGTCGTCGGCCTTCGGCATGCGATTTTTGTCGCTCGGCTTCCGCGCGTCGTTGACGGTGGCGTTGACGGTGATGGTGACACGATGATAAGGCGCTTCAAATCGACTGAAGTGTTCTAAACTGTAGCAAAGCAGCACATAATTATGCAGCAACTAAGCAAAGTATCTGCGTTGTTGACTTGTTTGATATTAGCGACCAAATATGTATCTACGTGTAGTTGCAAATGCGTAATAACAAATTACTTTTTATATTTCTTATTTTTATGTTTTTTATTTTTTATTTTCAGACTTTGATATAAAAACTTGTACAGATTCTGCATTTGAATGATGATTAGGCAATTCTTTTCAATCGAACTTAAAAAATAATGAAAAAATAAAGCAAGAAACAAATCACAAGTCGTATAAGTAAACATTACGTATACGTAATGTGTTATGCTAACATAACAAACTCAGTTGTTGCGTTGGCATAATGTTGTGCACGAGCTACGTAAGAACTTTTTGAAAAAAACAAAAACTTTAATTAAATCAATGGAAATGTAAATTGCAAAATTTTATTGTACGTAAGCCTTTGTCTCAATATTGTTTGTTAGCTATTCTAATGACATGTGTGCAACAAAGCAATATTCTTGTTTTTACAGTTTTATGTGTGCTTTTTCTACACTTAACATTTTCAATTTCGTATTTCGTATTTTGATTGAGATACATGCATATATTAGATACAAACAGATATAAACATGGCAGAAATACGTGATTGATTGCGGCAACGAGATTAAAAATAAAACGTAAACAAAAACGTTGAATTAAAAAGGGGAAAAATTAAACAGAACAACGAAAAAATCGAGACAGAATTTATGTACTACAATGAATGTCGTCGCCATTTGTACGAAGCCGGCATACAAAACAGGATGACGTTGGCTTGCAAACTGTTGCTGGCGGCGTAGATACAATGCTAGGTACTTAGATCTACAGGCGTTGATGACTCAATGCCGAAACTTTAATTTAATTAATAAGACAAAAACGCAACGGCAAAAAGTTTGAAACAAATTTCACATGTACATGTGTGTGTGTGTGGCTTGTAAAGAAGTGCGTACAAAATAACTCAATGAATGCTTTTGACGAACGTGTTTCTAAACAACAACACAAACAAACGGCCACAACAGTTTCGTTTACAGCAACAATAACAATGACAACAACAACAACAACAACAAAAACGACAATAACAACGGCAACGTCAAAGTGAGTGACGCTAATTAATTAACAAGTCTTGTTACTCTCAGGAAGAAAATCAACAAACGTGCGACACACAAATAGAAACGGCAACAACAACAACAACACGGCAATAATAGCGCTAAATATTGCCGCTCTTTTTGCAGAAACAGATGATTTATCGACAAAAAGTAAAGAAAAAAGCACATTTTAACGTTGAAATAAACGCTACAAAAACGCTCGAAACTTTAACGTTTACTTCGCTTCGGCATTCAATGCGTCATGTGCGCACGCGCGTCGTTCGAATGGACGTCGACGCTGCGCCGACGTCTGACAACTGCAACGTCGCGTAGTTACGACGCGCGTTGCTACCCCTCCGTTTGTTTGCGTGCGCGAATGACGTTGACGTCGGCGTCGACAAAGCTCAACCTAGGCTTGCGCAGAGCGTCGCGTCGCTGTGCGCCGTGTGCTGCGTTTTGGCGCTTCGTTTGAGGTGTTGTCGTTTTTGCAAGCAGTATTTGAGCTGAGTCGGTTTTAGTCTGGACTGGAGTGCGGTTCTGAAACGCGTAGCAAACGAATCAAGAAAACCCAACCAAAAAAAAAAAAAGAAGGAAAATTATTTAAGACCAAAAAGATATACTGAGATCGTATTGAGTTAAGAAAAGTTCGTTTCAGAAAGTAAACCAGTATTTTTTTACGAAATTTTGTGAATTTTCATCTACGAAATTGGCGAATTGTGTAACACATGCGCGCGTACGTTTGTTTGTAAAACAAATTTCGAAAGTGAGAATTACAAAAAAAAAAAATTAAGAAAAAAAAAACAACGAAACGGTAAAAGATATAAAAGAAAAATTATAAATAAAATTCAATTTAAGCCGAGTAATTGCAAGCGAATTGCGTCGAATTGCAATTTTAATACTTATAAAAGTCAATTTTTATGTCTTGGCTGTTTTGGCCGAACTGCGAGGAAATTTTCAAATTGTGTTTGCATTCAACGTATTTGCCGTTCAATATTGAAAAACTTAAAAAAATAAATAAATAAAAAAAAAAAAAGAATTATATAAAATACAAATCGACAGTGAAGTGTAAATTAGGACAAACAATCAGGTGTGAAGGTAGGAAATACATATGAAAATCTGTTAACTTCTTTGCATTTCAGTTCATTTTAAATTGTAATTGTAAAAAATTAGTAAGCACACGAGTTTGAATAAAAATTAAATATATTTTTAAACTTCTTGCAAAATTAAATAAATTCATTAGAATTCGCGCTCAGATAATTAGCATTGATTTGAAACGTGTTGACACTTTGGCTTTAAGTTATAACATTAAAAATTAGCCAAGTGCAAATTGCAATTCATAATATCAATGAAGAAACAAGAACAAGAAGTGTATTTGTTTCATAGAATTGATTTCATTTTGATTGAGCATGCAACATACGCGACATACGTCAAGTCAATGCTGACTGCCAAGTGTGCACAACATTGAAGGAGAACATTGAACTTGCGGTCAATCAGCGATTTTATAAAATCGAGAGGAAAGATTGTTTTTTTGTTGTGGAATTTCCAATGCAATATTTTGCTTATTTTGATAAATACAAATGTTTTATTTGTCTTTAAACTTTCAACTTTGAATTGAAAGTCATTTCTTTATACTTTTTGAATCAGGTTGGCATGTATCGATTAACGATATACGTAAGTTGTCACATCCGCATATTATACAGTTTTGAAGCTACTGACCCGAATCCATAATCAGTATATAAAGTGGAAAATGAGTCAATTCACTGTTAGCACCAAGAAGATTTGACTCATAGAGGATCTCAAATATTTAAAGTCCAAATATGAACTTTTGTTTCCATTATAAAATATTAGTATTAAAATTAAATCAGACGAACATGTTTTTATCTTATCTTGTTATACTAATCAAGAATACATATACTTTGTATAGTCGGTTCGATCTGTTATAAATTTCAGGATTTGTCCTATTCTATTCATTCATTCATTGCGTAAAAAGTATAATGAACTATGAAAATGTTATGATATTGAAATTGAGAAAGATATATTCTAAAATATATTGTAATTTGAGTTGATGATTTAAAAAGTTCATTTTGGCAAAAGTGCGTGAAGAGCATCAAATATTCGTTATGACCGAAGTAAGTTTATATCTGTTTGTTGTTCGGATTTAATGTTGTAACGTTAAATTTTCTTGTAATGCTTCTCTAAGCATGACAATCATTACAAAAAGCTTTTGAATGAGCTCAAAGTACAAAACTGTATCGAATTAATAAATATTTGTTTCTTAATTACAAACTCGCATTACAGTAAGTATTAGAGATGTGAAGTGTTTGTTTTCTTCGCCAATTTTATGATGAATTCCACTTAACGCTTTGAAGAAATGTATAAATCTTAATGCGTTTTTTCACTCAAGTGTAAGGGTCAATCGGTTGGTTCAACTCAAACATTTAGCAAATCAATAAATAAGCAACTGCTATTCTAAACGCTCAATGTCAATTGTGCGAAATGCACGACGAGCCATGCTCATGTGTTGTTGGCTGTTCTTGCCGCTTCCTTGGTGAATGAATGTCAATATTTTTCGAACAATTCAAACGTATAATATATAATGAACTTTAGAACTCGCTATGTGAACTGAAGTCGTCAACGATGGCGCCAAGTCGACGAAGGTCAGCGCCGGCAGGCATTGCTGAACTTCTGAAAAGGCCAAAGCGCAGCGCAAATATTTAAAGAGCGCCCTAAAAGCACTTTGCACACTGCACATGCTCGCCTCAGAAGCTATCTGGCAGGAACGTGGCTTTTCAATTTTGCCTTTTCTGTTATTTTTATTTTATTTTTCTGTTTTTAGCTAAACACTTGAGGGCAACGAAATAGGAAATGTACTTCAAGTTGATTTGCCCAAAGAGGCGCTACGAATTATAATTAAGTGTTAAAGAAAAGCCTTACTGGCAGCGCTTGTGACGACGACAACGACGGCGGCAATGACAGTGGCAATGACAGTGGCAGATGCAAATCATCATCATTCGTTGCCGCCTTCCTGACAAGGTGTTGAAATTGAAAACGATAGAACACGTCGTTCGCGTTGTTTGTATTGTAAAAAGCACCGGCAATAAAAAGGTGTGTTGCTT
This sequence comes from Phortica magna, assembly GCA_037044515.1. Lineage (NCBI taxonomy): Eukaryota > Metazoa > Arthropoda > Insecta > Diptera > Drosophilidae > Phortica > Phortica magna. The sequence continues at coordinate 9,825 of JBAMBP010001178.1, forward strand.
CGGGGGGGCCTGGCCTAGTGGGTGAGATACTTAGCAGGCGTTGAGTGCAAATAGAAAAAAAAAAATAAAATAAAAATCAAATTGCAAGCAAAGATTTATACGTACGTTTCTACGAACTACTTGAGAGTTGTGAATTTGCATGCAAATGCAAACTGAAATTTGCATTAATTAATGATTTCTAAATTTGTTTTTCGCACATTTCCCTTTGGCATCAATTGCTTTACGTACTGTATACGTACATTCGATTGCAGTTTGTTTTATTCGATAGATTTGAAGTTTCCTTTTCGCTGTTGTCGTTGTTGTTATTGTTGTTGTTGTTGCTACTTATGCACTTCACAGACAAATGCGACAAAGACGCAACCCAGGCAGTCAGCCAAGTCAAGCCGAGCCAAGCCAAGCCAAGTAAAGTGAAGTGTAGCCAAGCCAACACACAAGTTGTATGCTATTGCGCTGCACACGGATTTGTAGATACATGTGTGTACATACACATAGATGTATGCATGTGCGATATTTGGCCAATTTGTATGCAACCGATGTCAGCATGTAATCCGGCAGCACTTCGCACTCAATGTGCATGAAGTAGGGGGCCGGGACTCAATGAATTTGTGTGCTACATTGGTGCGGTGCTGTTGGCGGCATTGCACGGGTAACAACTTCAAATGTATAAACAACAACAAAAAAAAAAACAAAAGTGTTAAAGATATAAACAGATAAATGCACGCACACACACACACATGACAGTATGACGACGTATTGGCCAAGTAGACAGACGTTAAAAACTAACCGACCGTTCATACGTTCGATCGATCGATCGTTGCGCGATTGTGTAATGAATTTGTAATCGATATAAACGAATTTGCTGTAAATACATAGAAAAGCAGAAGCTCAAAGCTAAAATAAGATTGAAAACAAAAAACCGACAAATGAAATAAAAAAAAATACAAACAAAAAAAAACGAAAACGAAAACAAAAACAAACAATAAACTAATCCAGCAATTGCAGCTGCACTTGGCATCGTTGCTATCGAGTCAGCAGCGGTCGACTGTGTGTTCGTGTGTGTGTGTGTGTGTGTGTGCGCTCGTATATCGTTGTTAGATAAAGATACATTCGCATTCAGCAACTTTTTGGTCACATCTTTTGAGGTTTGCCAGACTCAAAGTTCTTGAATAGAATTTTCAATGTTTGCCGCTGCGGCCGCATGCCTGCTGACGCTGTTTACTACTGCCTCTGCCGCTGCCATTGACGCTACCGCTGCTGCTGCTGCTACTGCTGTTGCTCTTGGCTGCTGCTGGTGCTGCTGGTTGCAATTTAATTACGAGTATCGTGCAAAATCTTTGCACAAATAACGTTTTTCTTCTAATTCTATTTGCAGTTTATCTTGTCACTGTGTTCGTGTTCGTGTTCATGTGCATGCGTACGTGTGTGTGTGCGTGTGTGTGTGCACTTGTGTATTTGTATATTTGTCTATTGGGTGTATTTTGTATTTTGCAGTTGTTGGTTTTGTTTTTATTTTTCTATTAAAATCGAAAATTAAATACAAGGAAAACCACTCGCATGGAGCATGCAGCAAGAGACAAGGTCACATCGTGGTGTCTATTTGGGGTCGACTCTCTGCAGTAACAAATTCTCAAACTGAATCTGTGCAGTTTTTCTTTATTATTGTTGTTGTTGCTGCTGTTGTTGTTGTTGTTGTTGCTATTCAGCTTTCAGCGTTCAGCTCATTCAGTACGTTTTAACATTTTATTAACAAGTATTTAATTGCAATAAATGCACTTGTAAGCCTTGAATTCTTTTGCAGCATTCTGCTTTGAAGAGGAGTATATTTTGTTGTTGTCGTTGTAGTTGCCGCACTTATTATTTGTATACCCTACTTGCCATTAACATTAACATTGGCGTGGCATGTTTTGTTTTATTTGCTCTGCAATTTATTACAGTTTTTTTTTTTGTTTATGTATGCGCGCACAGAAGGTTAATGTAATTATAATTTAATGAGTGGTCTATAAATTGTTGATATTTGGCATTGGATAATTTTTGTTTTTATTATTAGTTATGTTTTTATGTTTTCTATTTTCACACTGTTTAAGTTATAATTATTAAGCGCAGAAGGAAGCTACTGTGGCTAATTAAAATTATATATTCGTTTTATGCGTTGATATTGGCATATTCACAAGCATTGGTCTATAAATGCTTACTGGTGCATTATTTTATGATATAATAAGTAAACATGTTATTTCTGTTCGCTACTTAAGAGTCTTTGCGAATTAAAGCAACAAGTACAATTCAATGTTTTATATGAAGCTCAAATATATGTCTCTATTTAGTAACAATCGTACCAAGTCAACATTAAGCTTCCTTTTGTTGTTGTGCTTTTGACACATGATGCATAAGCATACACACACACATGTGTAGTTGAATAGAGATGTGCAATAAATACATCGTTTGGTCTACTATATGACCAGTGCACTTATAGAAAGTGATGCCAACTTACGAAATTTATATTTCTAGCATGTGTCATGTGCTACATAGGATCAAAGGCAACATACGACAGTCTAGCATTTGCATTTCGTGTTTGAGTAGTAGACTAATGTATATGTCGTGTTTGCACGCTGTAACATAAGAATACTTCGATGACTTATTTAAGACATGTCGTTAGTGGCTTGTTTTATAGCAAGATAACTTGTCAATTATGTTGTAAATGTTTTTATTTGACTTCATAACGATAGTAAGTAATGTTAGAAAATTAAAGCGCTTAAATGAGCTTGTCATGCCAATGTATCTTTTTGCCATGCAAATGTGAAATAACGACACTTTGTTTAAGCGTTAAATCTGAAGGAAAATGACCTTGAAAATGCATAAAGCATTTTTATGTTTTGCTTTTGTTTTTTTTTTTTTATATTTCACGCAATGTGTTTTTTTATGGTGTAAGTGTTTTAAATGTTTTAATAAAAACATTTCAAGTTGCGGTAGTTAAATTTAATTATTATTTTTTTAAATGTATCTGTTGACTTGCTGTGCATAAACCATATTTTTTTTGTTGCCTGCTTCCTTTATTTGTTTCATTTTCCGCATTTAATTAAATCATTAAGATAACTAATTTAATATTTTTATTAATTTACTGTTTTTTTTTTTTTTGGTTTTTTTTATGTTAACTTTAAATGATGTTATCCTTGATTGTGCGCATGCGTTGTGTAGACTGACAAAGCAGTGAACTGTAGATACTTTTCACAGTTCAAATTTTCATTCAAAAGCACATTAAATATTTGTAGTCTTGAAATTCTTTTTTTGTATAAAAAATACTCGTAGTTTTTGTAGTGCCATCGAAATATATAATTCAGCGCGTCTCTCAATAGTTCAAGTATTAAATAAACGCAACTACAAACAATTTCACATGTATCTGTTAGATACACAAATACTACAAAAAAAAAACAAAATATACGCAGAAAAAAAAAATTGAAAAAAATGCGCACATTTTTGTTTATTTTTTTTTTTTTGGTTTTTTTACAAAACGAAAAGTTGATTTTTTGTGTAAATATTTGAAACAAATTATTGAGTAAAGTTTGTGTCTGTTTTTGCTCTTCTCATCTGTGTGTGTGCCTGTGTGTGTATGTTTATATATTTATCGGCTTAGCCACGGCAGTTGGTAGCTTTGTGGTTATAATTTTGTTTCTGTTTCTATTGTCGTAAATACACACGAACACATGCACACACACACACGAACGCACATGTGTATGTATGTAATACTTCATAGTCGCAAATATGCAGATAGCCAGTAATACACGTAGAAACCGACATTCGAGTACGTATGCGTTTGCGTGGCTTTCAAGTAATAATTTCGATACGTGCGACGGTCATAGATACAAACATACTTGCGGCCAGCAAGTGCCACACAAATCAAAGCAACGGCAGGAACAGCGACCGCGGCAGCAAAAGTTTACAGAAGCGCAGTAACCGCGACTGCGACAACAACATCAGCAGCAGCAGCAGCAACACCAACAGCAGCGGCAGCAGTAACAGCAGCAGTAATGGCAGCGGTATGGTGGCAACTCTAACACAAAACCAAACTTCAAAAGCATTGAGCCAACAACAACAACACACGGTTTGGCGGCGGTCGCATGTTGTTGTTGTTGTGCATATGAAAAGACCAAACAAACTGAAAAAGTGATGAGTTTTCACTCAAAGATATGCGTGCTAAAGTTGTTGAACTATAATTGAATAGTGCGTATCAGTGTATTTGTTGCTCATCTAACGCCCGTTCATCTGCCAGTCCGTCTGTCTGTCTGTCTGTATGAGTGCTTTGAAGTATTCACGTCATGCAATGCAAAGTTTTACAGCATGCTCGGATAAACATGCCACCGCATGCACCTCATTGCATTGCAAGCTGCTGCTGCTGCTCACTCGTCGCATACTTCAGCACTTAGGTTGGCAGCTCAGTTAGTCACTCAGTCAGGCAGTTAGTCAGCCAGTGTGGCAATGAGCCAGGCAGGCAGGCAGTCATGCAGTCTGTCAGCCATTTAGCCGGTCTTTGCACTGTGCAAATTATGTCAAACCTGTTTCCTTGCGTCAAATAGTCAGCAACGAAAACTAAAAACTGAAAACTAAAAACAAAAAATCAACAACAACAACAAAAACAACACCAACAGCAACAGCATCTAAAAAGTAGCTCAAATTCAGTTTTTAATTGGAGCAACGAACTGAATAACTTTGCATTCGAGCAACGCTTTAACGCTTCCTTAGTTTTGGTCTCTTTTTTTTTTTTTTTGGTAGTCCGCGCACGTTGCATAAAACTTCATTTTGCATGGGTGTGTGTGTGTGTTTGTTTGACTGTCATTTGTAAATGCAACACACAAGTTGATTGAATTGTAATCATCAAATAAATATTGTGTGTTAAGTGCTTCAATCAATGAAGTAATAACAAAAACAAAAAGAAAACAATTTTTAAGTATTAAACATATAATTTTTTTAGCTTATGCGTTTCCAGAAAAAAATAATTTTGACAAATTTATTGCTAAAAGCAATAAAATTAATGTCTATTCAAACACCTTCTCAGAAGCGAATATTTATACTTCTACAAACAGATTACAATTTTTTAAAATTCCAAATAATATTGTTTTTGAAAAAAGTTTAATGATAAAAGCAAAAAGTATGACGAACACCTTCTTAGCAGCGCGCAAATAAAATCAAAAAGGAAATAAAAAATCACGTATACAAAATAATTAAAATTGACATTTGTTGGCTAAGTGGTTTGCATAGATACAAAGTAGCTGCTCTTTGGCACAATCACCTGTTTGGCCTATTTTATGACACTCCCACCACGTGCCAATAATTACAAAACAATACTTAACTATTAATTAAACTTTCATTATTTTAATTGAATGTTTTTCGAATTTGCTAATTTGCATTAACTCACCTGAAGGTCAGCATTTCGGTAACATCAAGTTCAACTAAATTGCAAATCCAAATGCGATAGCAAAATCCCGAAAATTTACATTAAGTTGCTACTCATTGCGTATGCGTTGCCCAATTAATGATAATGATGCGTATTGAATGTGTTCAATTTGATTTTACCGAAGTTCATTTCCTATTGCGGCACAAGTTACACAGCAAATAAACGACTTTATTGAAACTGTTGTAAATATTTACATACTCATGTTTAATTTGCAATAAATACACAACGTGCATACATATATACATATGCTTATGGATATATGTTTTTAATGTTGTCTTAATTACTTTCAATCGCGGAAGTTGTTCTTTAATTATACTATATTGCATACATCGCATCGCTTCGACAGATAACAAAAAATGCTTAAAATAAGTATATTCATTTAATTTTTTGTTATTTTATGCCGATAATTTGTGTTGTCATGTCGGTTGACCCTCGTTTGGTTTTGGGACATGAACTCGATTCTTCCAATTATCGTTAAACATTGAAATTACAGTTGAAATAAAACAAAATAAGTGCAAGAAGGCGGCAACAACAACAACAACAACAACAACAACAACAACGACAACAATAACAACGACAGAGAACGAAACGAAGTCCCGTTTGCCATGAGAATGCAATGCATCAAGCATCGTGCGTTTCTGGTTGCCTTTCACTCACAGAGGCCACGCGATGTTGATAAGAGCGAGTTGGCAAGCGCGGCAATTGTCAAGGCAATTGCCAGTGTGTACAAGTCGAATGGAGCGGCGGCATTGACTTTAGTTCCGAACCCAAAAATAGGCAAGCAAAAAAGGAACAAAAATCCAACAAACAAAAAGTAGAAAACAGAAGAAAAAAAAAAACAGAAACAGAACATGTGGAACAACGTACAATTCACAATCGCAATCGTGCTTCCTGAATTCACTTAATTGTGTGGCTTTCAGGTTTAATTGGCTGCGGGAATATTCCATGTGACTACTTAATGAGCAACTCTATATTCGCTTCGCTCCGCTTTAGTTTACTTTCGATTTGTCTGTGCGGTTCTGTCTGTCGGTCTGTCTGTCTGACGTACTGTCTGCTTGCTAGACTGGCTGTCTGTCTGTCTGCCATACGCCGTTGAACGTAAGTTGAAAGGTGTGTGCGCTGATGTGTTAAGCATTGAAAAAAAGCAGTCATGCCATTTGCATATGACTTTCAAGAGTGAAATAGTATCTTAATATAAAATTTAAATGCAAATAATATAGACTTTAAATTTGATCAATGCAAATTTAACTAAAAATAAAAGAGTGACTAAGTTCTCTGTAAAGTTTCCATTGATTGACATAATGCAAGGCGACCTTTGGTATTCCAGTTGACTGAACTTGTACGCGCAAGGAATTGTTCAGAACATCAGTTTTTGAAAGTGCGGTTTACTGTATGCGCGTATTGAATTTCAGTCATCGGACCAGAGTTTGGAAAATTTCTCAAGCAACTTGTTGGCTTCGAAAAATATTCCATGACATAAGGAATTTTTCTTCAAACATCTAGCTTGTTAAATAAATTAAACAAAAAAAGGGTATAAATAAATAATATATTTTGTATGCATTAATTACTGCACTTTTGTAAGCTCATTATACACGTCAATGCGTCACAGCCTTTCAGTTGATCATTAAACCGATATTCTGGAACAGGTTTTTTGTTTTTGCATAAATTTATTTTTGTGACTTTGCGAACTACAAAATTTGAAAGTTGACTTACGACCTTCTTCACGCCACACTCGCAAAAAGTGCACTTCATTTGCCATCGTTCCCTAAATTGCATACGCTTATGTTACATAGCACATGCATAATACGTATGACGTTTAAATAATAATGACTTATTCTGAGCGCTAAACTGTTTTATGCAGTGTGTGGCTGTAGGTAACATTGGATTCTGTTATTGAAGTGCTTTAGCGCGCTAAGGTGGCAACTTTTAATTTATGCCGTTAACTATTAAGGCATATTCAACCATGCGCTACATTAAAGCATTTGGCAAATCATAGCAAAAGTATTGTTTTATGCATTTAACAATAAAATCTAAAATTCAAGTAGCCACGCGCCAATGTTGAATGTTGAATGGTGAATTACGAACGCGAGTCGTCGTCGTCGACGTCAAATTGAAATGCATGCATAAATTATAAAAAAAAAATTGAAAGCTGTGTAAATATATTTATAAGCCGAAAACAAATCAAGAATCACAGTCAACAAAAAAATGAAATGAACGATTTGAATCAAATCGAAATATATTTACTGCATTCATTTTAATACAGTAATAAATTCAAGAAACAATTGAACGTTGAGTAAAAGTCATAACTGTTGTTGGTGTGGTGTTGTTTTTGTTGTTGTTAGCTTTAAATCTTTGCAAATGTTTACTTATACATATATATGTACATATGCATATTTGAACAGACAAAGATGCACACACACATACATACATACATACGTATGTACATATATAATTTTTATGTTAGCCATAAATCTTTAACGACATCTGAGATTTTGAACATGAATGAACGTGAATGCACATGAGTACGCGCAGTTAAAAATTGTTTTGTTTTTCCGAGTCAAAAATTGGACAAAGTTATAAAAGCCACTAACTTTAGCTCGAGTTGAAGATACAAGATGCAAGAGACAAGAGACAAGTAAGCGTATTTATTAAAATAAAAATGAATAAGAAAAAAAACAAAAAAATAATACTTATACAAGCACACACGCACGCACACACACAGACACACAGACACACACACGCTGTTGAGTAAAAATAAAGAAAACAACAACAACAACAAGAAGAGTAGCAAAACATCGCAAAGCGAGCGAATTCAATGATTGCATGAGCATTATTTCCACTAAACTTGGATTACTTTATGTTAGTCTTGCCTCGAGTAAAAAGCACCGTTAGACTATAAACGATAATAAATATGAGCGCTTGCATGCATGTTATTCTCTCTATACATGTACATATATTCTGTGTAGGCGTATGTATGTGTGTGTGTGTGTTTGTGTGTGCTTGTGCGCTTGTTTGCTTGAGAGCGTACGTGCATAATAATATTTGTATTAATATATGAACATCCTCATATTTATATTGTACAACTGAAAACAATAAATAGTAAAAGCAGGATTATGATTAAATCGATTTCACGGAATGAATAAAAACAAAAACAAAGCAAAAGCAAAAGCAAAAGAAAAGGAAAAAGCAAAAGCAAAAGAAATATGTAACGAAGTAACGCTGTTGCCTGCCGTGTTCGATTACAACAATGGGCGGGTCTGCATTACGCCCACGGGCGTAACCATTTATTCATGTGTGTGTGTGTGTGTGTGTGTGCGTCTTTTACTTGTCTATTGATTGCACTTCGACGAAGACGATGACGACGACGATGACGACGACGACTATGAGTATGAGCATGAGCATGACCAATTTGACGAAGACGCTTATGACGAGCACAGCGCAGACAATGCTGCCACTGTCGCTGTCGACTTATAGAAAATATCTACAAAATGAAATAAAATAAAAGCAAATAGCATACAAGCTACAAATGCGCTTACGAATACATACAAGCATACATACACACATACATACATACGAACAAAGTACTTTGTACGCAAAAATAAGCACAACGTTTCCATATTATTTCATATTACAACTGGCGTACAATTTTAGCATCAGTCCCGCTAGCGTAATGTTTACCCCTCCGCCGCCGCTGCTGCTGCTTCTGCTTGCCAAACAACTGTCTTGCTATTTCCCGTCTTGCCCTTGGCACGCCGACCCCCAAAAAAAACCCAAACCCCTCACCGTTTTTTTCCCCATATTGCGGCACATTGCTTTGGTATTTCTGTTTTGTTGTTGTTGTTTTTTTTTTTCTATGAATTTATGTAAATATTTATGACTTTCATATTTTCTTTGCTTTTCTTCGCTGTGCCGTACACTTCTGTGCTGTTCTGTTCTGTTCCGTTCGCCGCTCTTGCAGTTCTTCTTCTTCTTATTTATTATTTTATTTTTTTTTGATTTTTTGTCTTGTTTTATTTCTATATATTTCACGCTGCTCGAGCAAATCATCTGCGTCTGCCTTTATTACATATTTTGTTGCCTAACACTAACACACGCACACACGCACATATATATAACAAAATACTGTAATAGTTTTACCTTTTTTTTTTTTTTTGTTACATTTCTAAGTAGTCTTTTTTTTGATCCACTGTCCACTAGCCTGTCTGTCTGTTCGACCCGCCTTTCGTCAGCACGCTCTTCCGCGCCCTTTCAATCACCTCAATCGTTTTGGTCAATGGGTTTTCACACCCTCCGACACAAAACTATTCAAGCGCTGCCACTTCCGCAAACTGTTCTTTTATTTACTCGCAATCGTTTCATTTTTTGTTTTGTTTTATTTATTTAACTATTTTTTTATTTTTTTCAATTTTTTTTCATTTGATTTGTATTTTTTCATATATTTTGTATCGCTGTGCTTGTTGTTGTTGTTGCTGTTGTTGGCTTCAGTCGGTTGAAAATTTCAATTAGCATTTGTTCATGAATTCAACAGCAAAATGGTTAAAGAAATATGTACGTTACAATAAATAATCGCATATCGAGCGTTGCGTTGCGTTGCGTTCCGCGCAGCAATTTGATTTAGTTTTCCTTGCATACTTTTAGTGTGCTAAGCTATGTGGTTGCTGTTGCTGTTATTGTTGTTGTTGTTGGCGCCGCAACAAAAAAAATATTTCAGTCACGTGGCAAGTTCTGTGCGTGCAGATTGTTGCTCAATTGGATTTCTTTTTTATTGCGAACAGGATTTTTCCCATAAAACTTTAATAAATCGTTGCAAGCGGCACTTTGCATTCCGATAAGATAAAAAGTAATCCGGGTTTCACAATTTTGTTGCATTTAAATAAAAATGTTGTTTTACTTTTTTTTGGTCTTTTGTTTTTTGTTTTGTTTTGTTTTTTCCATGCTATTGATTATTTCCAATTACAATTTCAAAGCTTATGCGCAATCATTGAATGCATGAAAATATATAATATCAATAACAAATGCCTGCAAGATGTATGGACTTATTAAAGGTCTGCATGAATAGATTTATTTTAAACTACACAGTATTGTACATTAGTTAAAATTAATGTACTCACGGTACACTCGTTGTACAGTGCATTCATACATGGCAAGGATAGGGATAGAGAGACACAGAAAGAATGAGAGAGAGTACTCACACTTAGTGAGTGCTATGGTGTGCTGTCTTTTTAGACTGTGTACAGCAAATACAATAAGGAGTACAGTGAAAATAATAGTGTATGATAACGAATAATGGGTGATAGAATAATGGATGATAATGATGATTAAGGCATTTTGTTGGAGGTTGTTTGCAATTACACACTCATTCTCAACTCTTTATTCACCATGTAATGAGTACACCAACAGATTGTGCATAGTGTACACTAGAGTTGTCCAAGCAGTCACAAAAACAACAACATTCACTCACATGCAGACACAAAAATATACAACAAAACAAGCAATTGGCATTTTGAATGCATTCATGCTGTTTTCTAATTCATGGGTTGGGACTCAAAACACTGTAATTTAATAACACATCGATAGATCTTTGTTGCAAATTATTTAAATATAACTTTGCAATAAATATTTTCATTTACAACGATAACATTTTCAACGCCAAACAAATACAAAAACAACAACAACAATTTTAGTTTCTTCATTTCGGTTATTTCACATTTTCGTCTTACCTGCGCTTGTGTGTGTGTGTGTGTGTGTGTGTGTGTGTGTTGTTGTGCACTTGAGTGCCAAAGCAAAGACGGAGAGACAGACAGACAGACAGAGAGAGAGAGAGAGCGAGAGAGATGACACGTCAGTCGTTGAGTTTTGTGTTGAGTGCAAGCGTTAACAACAACAACAACAGCAAAGTGCATACAATGTTGTTGTCTCAATCAAATCGTGTACGGCAACAGGAATGCAACAAATTAAAGATTATGTCACAGCAATAATAATAATTTTCGATTTGTTGTTGCTGTTGTTGTTGTTAGTATTTTGTTGTTGACGCTAATGTAGTTGGTTGCTAATAAAATGCATTAACAAATACATTGCTATACATGTATGTATGTATTGGTGTTGGTGTGTGTGTGCATGAATGCGGTAATGTATAAATGCATCAATTAATAAATTAAGAAAGTTTCTGTCTGTACTGACAGACATGTTATTCAACAGAGGAATAACATTATGTATGTATGTATATATAAAATATAAAAATATTGATAAACTTTCACATAGCCTAAGCCTTTCTCATCATTCATCAGCCATTAGCGCCACAAAACCGGCAGCAAACCCACTCCCCCCCCTTGCGTTGAACGGCTGTCGAAGTGTCGTTTTAAATGTCAGTGCTGCACAACATGTTGTCTATTGTGGGTGTTAACCAAAATGTGATAAAAGTAATGAGAATCTGTTAGTAAAACAACAACAACAATAGCAACAACAGCAACAACGAAAACAATTACAATAACAACAGCAACAAAACGAACACATGTAACAACACTAAAACAAACATTGTACAATGAATGACACACACACGCACACATACACACAGGCGCACATTCTAATTCTCTGCTTCACGCCTGTCTCTTTCTCACTCTTCCTCTCACTCACACTTACACATTGAATGTGCCGCAGCAATTGAGAATTGAGTGGCGTTGCGTTGTATCTTTTTTTTTGTAAGGGTTGCACGTAACGGGCGGCGTGTCAAAAGAGGAAGAGGAAGAAGATGATGATGATGATGAAAACGATGAAGAAGAAGAAGATGAAGCCACGCAAAGTAAATAATTTCGTATGAAATTTGTCACACACGCTCACAAAATCAAAGGCGCAACAAATACAATGACACCCACTATAAATGCCAACAACAACAACAACAACAACAACGATAACAATGACAATGACAACAAAAACAACAAAAAACGGCAACGACAATGCCAGTTAGTACTAACAATGTCAATAAGAAGAAGAAGAAGACAAGAAGACAAGAAGAAGAAAAGACAACGTCAAATAGAAACAGTTGAGCATGATAAATATAATAATGACACTGCTCATGATGATAATGATGTTAAAGAAGAAGCAGCGGCAACAACAGCAGCAGAACACAAGCAGACGTGTGGGAAAACAAAACTTCCGACACTTGTCGCCTTAGCTTCATCTTCTTCGTCTTCTTTGTCCTCTTTGCCAACACTTTGTTTCTTTGCCTTTTGCCTTTGCCAACGACTTTTGTCTTCGTCTTCGTCTTCGTCTTTGTCAACATGTCGCACTGCAGCAGCGCAGCGCAGCCAACAACAAAGAAACGTAAGAATGAACGAGCAGAACAACAACAACAACAACAACAAACTGATTCGTGACACACTCAAGAGCAGTCAAGACAAGTCAATCTTTTCTTTTGCACTCCCTCACACACACATACACACACATATAATGATACACTATCAGTTGTACCCGTTTACAAAGTCACACTCACACGCACACTAATGCGCACACCCGCTCGTTTACTCGCTCATTCATTCACTCATTCATTGACTCACGTACATGAAATCTAAGCTGAGCATTTTTAGGCTGCAACAAATAAATCGTCAACAATAAATAATCATCTGGAAGTGATATTGTTGTAGTTGCCATTGTTGTTGTTGTTATTATACTTGTTATTACGTTTGTTGTTGTTGTTGTTGTTGGTGATGTTGTCGTTGATGCTGGTCTTGTTATATTTGTGTAATACAATTGTTATTATTTGTTTGCCGGCAATGTTGTTGCTATTGCTGTTGTTGTTGTTGTTGTTGGCATTGTTGTGGCTTTTGTTATTGTTTATGGCTTTATTGTTATTTTATTGGTTCGTGTTTAGTCGCTTTGTAAATAATTCGTGCTCACAACGTGTATGACGCGATTTTTTGTTGCTGTTGTTGTTGTTGTTGTTTGCCATTTTATTTCATTTTGCCATTAAGTATATATTATACGATTTGGCAATCTAATAATAATAATAACGAAAAAAAACGGCAAAAGAGGATAAAAATTACAAACGTTAATAATAGTAATACCATTTATAAATATTATAAAAGAAAATACGCAATTACCAAAGCCAACAAAAAGAGAAGCGCGCAAAAATACAAATAACGAAAGAAACGCGTTTGATTGTATGATTGCTTAACTGTGTGATTGATTGATTGATTGAATGTGCATGCATATATGTATGTATGTGTGTGTGTGTGCATGAGTGCAATGGAATTTATACAATTTTGCTTTATTCTGTATTATTTAATGATCGCGCGCCAAACGTTGTGCAAAAGGCATATATGAAAAATTCATTTACATATAATTGTTTCAATTATGTTTATTTATGTAATAAATGAAATTTAGCAAAGCGCTTATGGCAACTACGTAGAAGAAGAAGAGCACTTTTGCGAAATTAGTTACTCGCTTATGCAATAAATCTATAAATCATTAATAACAAATAACAAATACGAACGACGAACGACGACGAATTGCATGACAGCATGAAATTTGTGTGTGTGTGTTTTGAAAGTCTGAATTATTCAAAGGCAACGTTATTGCTTTCTTAGGCGTAAGTAACTTAACTGTGAATGTAATGCGTAATGCGTGTTTGTAGTTTAAGTGATTTGCATATTTGAAACAAATCAAAATCATCAGCAACTAATAACATTGCGTATACGCAATATTCTTTATATTAAATATTACGCATACGTGCATGCATTGCTAATATTATGAAACGTTTTGCCGTTTGCCACTTTGTAAGTTACAACAGTTACAACACACTCTTCTACTGGTAATTTATTGGCGCTTTTGTAAAGTTTTGGAAAGACACGTTTAAATGTGTGCAAAGAATCTTTGCTGAAGTAAAATGGCGGCAAATAGACGAACTCAAAGCGATGTGCTTTCGGAAATTGATAGCGCATCAGTATATTGAATTTCTCGGTGTCGAGAAAGGTCAAGAGCAAAACTTCCACCGTATCACAAATGTTGTCCAGCAGATAAACGAAATCGCAATTGCGCACATTCACATCGAGCAGATTCACTTCGATGGTCTTCGTGCGTTGTCGCCAGATGCGCGGCAGCAGTGCGTACGTGCGTTCGTGCACCTGCATCAGCGCCAATTGATCACGCGCGTCCAGCAGTGCCAGTATTAGCAGCAGGCAATTATCATCCAAGCGATCCATTTTCCTGTGCTCAATGACTGGGCTGGCGGGCGGCGGAGAGTATTTATTTTGCTGTTAGAATTCGTGCATTTTTGTTACTTTGTTTTGTTTTGAGTGAAAACTCAATGTGTTGTGTGAAAAGTAAAACAAAAAACAAAAAACAACAATAGAAATGTTTACAATAATAATATGATAAAATAGTGAATTACCTCAGAAGTGTGAAAACATTTTGTTTGCTAATTGTTGTGGTTGTTTTTGCTGCTTGGTAAATTAGTATGCAATTATATTTTGACAAACAAACAAATGAATTTACATTTACCTAACTATTATGGCAGCTCTATTCGACACTGTTAAAAGGCACATTCTACTAATGCAATGTTAATTGTATTTTAACAGCTTATCGTATTCTTGATAACGTCAATAGCGGTTTTTTCTTTATTATGCAACAGTTTGCTGCTTTTCGCTATAAAATGGTAAAACAATTGCACGCTCTTACTCCAAAAGTGATGAAGAAGCATTTGGCAGCCAAAAAGTAAAGCTAACAGTATGTAAACAAATTAACAGCCGTTTGCTTTAACATAACATTTCAAACTTAAAAGTTTTCGAACTAGATTAAGCAACACTTTTCAATAGGGTTGCCAGTATTGTGGATTAGCAATGCACAAACAAATGAATTTACATTCAATACAAGTAACATTTTAAAATTCCGTTTTGTCAATTCAGCAATGACCTTCGCTCGTTAAAAGTTACAATTAACACGAAATTTACGTTTTAATTACGGAAACGTAATGTGAGACAAAATAAAAATAAAAAAACAAAACCTCGTAATTAATTTGTTAAAACACAAGATATAAGAAATAATTTCACAAAGATTTGTATTTCGTATTTGTGTGTAAGTCTAACAACGTGATTCATAAGCGCGTTTATGCGACAATTCAAGTATCTTTTTACGATTGTTTGTTATTTACTTGGCTAAATGGCAAAGCACAAAAAAATGTGTGTTTTATCGCAGACTCATCTTTAAACTTGACACATAACGGCGAATGCGCACAGACGCACGTGGCATGCGACGACAGCAACAGCAGCAGCAACAACGAAAACAAAAACAGCAATGCAAATGTAAACAAAAACAGCAACAACAACAATAATATGATTTGTTGTCATGCCTCACTAAGCGTGTTAAGAGCGCGTGTCCGTCCAATCAAAACGAACCCTTCATACAGCAGCACCCAGCGTTGCGTTCATTCCGTCTGTCTGTCCGTGTCTCTGCCTGTCTGTCTGTCTGTCCATACGTCTGTCGACGTCTTCATGTGGCACTTGAGTGTTTTAATGTGCGGTTTCATGCCCGTTACCGATTTTCAAACGCAAACAAATCGTGGCAATTTGACTGCAAATTCAAGTCTACTCAACTCAACTCAACTTGAATCTCTGCACGTCTCGTCTCGTCTCGTACCTTTACGTCATTACATGCCAGTCAGCTTGGCATAGCTGTAGCTCTGCTCAATGGTTTTGCCTTCGCCTTCCCATTCGCATTCGCGTTTGTGATTTCGTTATTGCCTCGGGTTTATTTAGGCTGCTGCCAACTGCTAATAATATTAATAACAATAACAATAATAATTATTTAACGAAGCTTGCAGTTTAACGTGCCCGCGAATGCTTCGCGTTGTGAGCCGTGTTTTTTGGGCGGTTCATACATTTAATGTTAACTAAACGGGCTGCGCCAAAGGAAATGACTTTGATGTTGCCTTTACAGGTTGTCATTTGATTTGCCACTTGTGTAAAATTAGCTAATTCAAGGAATTTACTTATTGACTCTGCGGTTTTCGTTTCGGTTTTGTTAACATTTGAAGATGTTGTTTAGATAAAGAGACACAAAAAGCTTTTGACATAAATAAATTTGCAAGAAAATTGTTTTGAAAACCACGCTGTGTGTGTGGGCATGAGTGAAAGAGACATTTGTAGAGATTATTAAAGTCAAGGTTAAGTTAATTTGTGCAGAATTGTTAATAAAAAGAATATCTTTAAGTGCTGAGATTAATGATAAAACCAAAGTTAATTGTTAAATCATGCTCATGATTTTATTATGCAGAGTTGCCATGACCAAACAACACACATATTAATAGACAATATGGCATTTATGTTCTTGTTGGCATGAGTCATTAACTCAACCGCCGTTACATTAAAAAGGCATATGAATTTTTAAAATCAATGCACAATCTTTAATGAGTTTCATTCAATATTCGATATGCGCATAGACTAATTAAGTTCTCTTAGCGCATTATTTGTGTTGTTCAACACTAATAGACTCTGTTGTTGTGCAGTGGAAGAGGAGGACAACAACACTTCATGCTGTGCCTTGTTTGGTGAATTGCCGCGTTGCTGCTCATAAATGAGATGCATCGTTATAATCATTGGTGGCGTCATAAAAACTATAATCAATATCCATATTCATTAACGTTATCATCACTTGCCAATACACACACACACTCTTACATACACCCACAATGGCGCACATGTTGTTGTTGTTGTATACACTCATCACTAGCATCGCCGCTGCCACTGCCGCTGTCCCAACACGTCCGCTTTCATTTACAGCTCTGTTCAGTTCAGTTCAGCACAGCTCAGCCCAGCGCAGCGCGGCACCACCCATTTGTCTTCATATAATTATCGTTTAATAGATTTACCGAACGAGCGTTTTTCGCGTTTTCATTTTCGTTTTCGTTTTGGCTTCAACGACTATCGTCCGCATCATTTTATGGTGCATGAGCGTCAGAATGGCCAGAAGCTTTGCTTGACTATCCAACTTGCTGGTGGTGAATGTTGGTGGTGTGGTAATTGTTCGTTGAGTGCGTTACAAAGGGAAGCGAAACGAAGGCGGCGGCGTATGCTGGCGATATTTGAAAACGTGTTACAATGCGTTACACTGTAGCCGGCAAAAGAAGACCTTAAACATGAGCACAGAGCATAGAATGGACAGCAATATAAAAGTGTGAGAGAAGTAGAACATGTGGGTGAGGAGGGCTGGTGTGGTAAGGTTGGCGAAAAATGGCGAACATCCAATAAGCAAAGCAGTCAGCCAGGACGGTTTATGGACTTTCAAACTGTTGCTGTTAATTATTTCTACTTTTTTAATGCGACTACTTTTCTTCTTGTTATTGTTATTGTTGTTATTATTATTGTTGTTGTTGTTGCGGCTGGTATCGTTAGCGTTGGCGTTGCTATTATTGCTGGTGTTGTTATTGTTATTGTAGTTGTTTTTGTTGCTGTTATTGTGTTTGCAGTTTTTCACCATTTTACACTTTATTACAAAAGTATTAAATAAAATTCAAAGCGAATGAGCGTACCAGCCAGAAAAGTGGCATAAGCCAGTGTTGCCATCAGCGCCGCTGGCCAGTCGGACAGACCAGACCAGACCAGTGCAGACAAGACCAAGGCAACACAGGCCAGTCGGCAAGCCAGTCAGGCAACCAGCTCAGCTCAGCCCAGCCCATTCAGTTGGAAAGTCAGTTAAGTTGAGCGCAAGCAATGTTGGTGATGACGCCAACGACGTTGATTGTTACAAGGGGAGGGGGACAGGTAAAAGGGTAGAAGCATTGACTATAGTCGACGGCAGACATTCAGTTTGGAGTTTCGATTTGTACAAAAATATGCAACGATGCATTTCTTATTCATTGTTACCGTTAACGTTAAAAATTCTGTTGTGGTTGTTGCCATTGCTGTTGCTGTTGCTGTCGTTGTTGTTATTGTTGATGTTGATATTGCTGGTGTCTTTGTTGTTGTTAACGTTGCTGGTGTTGTTGTGGTTCATATATTTTTTTTTTGTTTTTTTTTCAATGTTTATGCTATTGTTTTACAAGTAGAAACGAAAGAAGTAATGCCGTCCTCATCAGCGACGGCCGGTCGTTGGCAAATGCAAATGCAGATACAGAGTCACAGATACAGATACAGTTGCAAATGCAAATGAGTCTGGCACACTGTGATTGAGCTGTACAACATTGTGGACAAAGTTAAAGGCGCTTAAATGACTGAAATTATGAGCACGCGATGAGTGTTTAATGTAAAATATCCGATAAGTGTTTTATTATATTTACCGTGGTGTGCATTGAAACACATACGTCTGTCTTACATTAAACTTTAAAGACAACATTTGAGTGCTAAACTAACGTATGTGCACGGTGGCGCTGTGTCACATAAGAGTAAAACACTGAAGTATTGAAAGGCTTTTACTGCATTTATGCAACACTATACAAATCTCTTGAGTCTTTTGTAACACCCTTTTTAAGCACTCTTCGTTTTATGTCATTTTAATACACTTGCATTTTTGCGCTCAATAATTTCACACAAGTGGGCACATAATAAATTTATTTATTTTTTGCTTTGATTGAATATTTTCTCTTTTTTTTCAAATTGTTAGCAACGCATCGTTGTTATTATATGTGTGTGTACATAAATTATTTGCTACCTGTGCGCTGAGCTGAGCTGAGCTTAGAATAATACGTTTAATATGCACGCACGTACTTGACCCAATAATAATGTCGGCCAATTTTTGAACGCTGTCGTCATACTGTGCCATGTTTCAATTAGCTCAGCTTCGACGTGCTGGCTTGCTTGCTTACTTGTTCGTTCATAAAGCACACCATTGCCTCTCCCCGCCGGCGCACACATATACCGCCCGCTGTTCGACAACTCAACTGTTGTCGGTTGGCCGTTTTTCTTTGTCTTCATTTTTTCGCTTTTTGTTTTTTGTTTCTTTTTCAATTTTTTATGCTGTCTGCCTCGGTCTGACTCTTTCACTCTCTCTCGCTCTCTCATGCATTTTGTTGTTGGATTTTCTTTTTTTTTTTGTTTTTCTGTGTGTTATGTGGTTTTGTATGTTGGTAGGCAGCATGGTTACCGGTGTGGCGCATTTTCAGTGGCTTTTGGCCAACAGTGCCAAAGCCAGCGACGTCAAGTCACTCACTCAGTCATTCACTCACACACTCACTCACTCACTGAGTCAGTTAGTCAGTATATCATTCAGTCAGTCAGTCTATATAATCAGTATGTCTCCCAGGCTATAGCAGCCGTAACTTATACCAGCACTAACCGCCGTTCGTTCGGCTCCCACTCGCCCATCGTGTGGCAACCCTGCTGTGAGTGTGAAATGCAACACGCTATTTGGGGTTTTCCACTGCAAATATGGGTTAATTGTGCGAGACTTGGGCAGAAATTATTTAATTTTCATTTTCATTTTTTTTTGTTTGTTTTTTTTTTTTTTGCTGCTTTTCTTTTTTATTACTTTTATGCATTCTCATTTTCGTTTGTTTTGATCATTTAATGCGCTTCTGGCATTGCTCATCTCATTGATATCAACTCTGTTTTACTGTGGTTCCTTCTTGTGCTTGTGCTTCTTCTTCTTCGCTGTCGTTTTGGCATCTTTTGCCACTTCATTGACTTCGTTGTTGATTATTTGCTTTAATTGCTGTTCTTTTAACTCTCTCGCTCGCGCTCTCTGTGTCTCGTACGCTGTCGCTGTCTCGTTTTTACGCCATCGAATGCGGTTAAACATTGAAATAATCTTTAATAGATGCTTATGGCGTGTCTATCTGTATGTTTGTATTTGGCTGTGTGTGTGTGTGTGTATGTTGGGTAGGGGGCGTTGAAGTCTTTTGCACATTAATGAGTTGTTATGTGTATGTATAAAAAATATATATGTATGTGTGTCTGAGCATAAACAGAGTAATTAACTCTGTTTTTACGGCAATTATAATCATTTTCGTTTTTCCATTGTTTTTTCCTTGTTGTTGTTGTTTAATTTTTGTCTTGTTTTTTGTTTAATACAAAAAAGCAATAACAACAGCAACAGCAACAACAATAAAGGTTTTCATTTTGAACTTGTGTGCATTTTTAATTGCGCCATTCGCATTCAGTTCTTCAATTAATTATTCATTATAAATATCTTTTTTTGTATTTTCCATGTCCAAATGATGAGTTTTCATGTATATATGTGTGTGTTTATATATGTATGTGTGTAATTGCTTGTTTTTAATTGTATTTTACAATGACTTCATGCAATTTCCATGAATTATTTAGTTGATGTTTTTTTTTGGTTGTTTGTCTCTTCTACTTTATTTTTATTTTAAATGTTTCTTTACTGTAAATATCAAATATTTTTCTATTTTTGGTAATTATAAACGTAGCAAAAAAAAAACAAAAAAACACACGCAAAATGTAAAACATTTACCCGAAAATTGTTAGCAATTTGCATAATTTCAATGTTGGGCTTCTTCTTCTTCTCACATCATTGTCCAAAGATGCAACAACAAAAATGGTGCGCAAAAAGCGAAAACGGTAGAAAAACAAAAAAAAAAAGAAAACTTTTATACATTTTGAAATTGATGTGAGTTGCAAAGTTTTAACAAAGGATGTTACTCTAGGCAAAAATGAAACTTTATCTTAATCTCAATCTTAACAAAATCTTTTGCTTAGCCAAGGCAACTAACTTTATGTACTAAAAGCCAATTTCACTAAATTGCCATTGGTCAAAATAGGGTTGCAAACAGCACAGCAACAACAGCAACAACAACAACACAACAAAGGAATTTTAAGTTTATTTAACTTGCGCTTGTACGTCTTTTAAAACAATATTTACTAAATTTTAACAACTTGTTGAAATTTACTTACCTTATTTTGAAGGGGAAACAAAAACGCTACAATTCTACATAACCTTGAACTTCTAAACAATATGACATTAGCTACACTTACATACATATATTTCATATATACAAACAATTTTTTATTAATTCACGCTATAATAATGTGCTTTGTCATTGCAGTTATTTTATTGTAAACAACTTTTGCGTTCAGCCAAATGTTTCAAACTGCAACAATGAAAAATCATCTTAAAGCGCTCTCCGGCAAAATGGAGGATACTCAGTACATCAATGACATGCAAGGTGAGTGCCTCAAAACAAAAAATATTTGATAAGCGCATGCAAGTTTAAGGAACTTTTAAGTACACTTAATATTAATGCGGCGGCTTTGAAAACCCAAAAAAAAAAAAAACAACAAAATTTAAATGCGCGCTGAGATAATGAAGAAGTTTGACAAAAAATGATTAACTTAAATTCTTTAAAGTGACAAGTGACGTGGCAAAAAACCAACAAAAAAAAAACAACAAAAAAAAACAAACAAAAAAAAAAACGACAAAAAGAATCAATCAACAATTGTTGACATATCACTCAAAAATGCATGCTAACGACGACGATGATAATGATGATGCGCGTAGTGTGGTGAAGTGTTAGAGGCGGCGTCGCATATTAACAAAAGACGATGAGTGTGGTAAGATGCGCATCAAGTTGTACGGCTGACGAGACGACAAGTGCGCGTGCGGAGTAAGCGAATAAGCAAGCGAACGAACAAGCAAGCGAGCGAACAAGCAAGCGAACAAACGAACGAACGAACGAGTGAACGAGCGAGCAGTGACGAGTGACGAATGAAGAGAAGTGCTTAGCAATTGCACTCATATTCTCATAGAGCGAAACGTACGTTGTGTGTGTGTGTGTGAGTAAGTCAGTCAGCGAAACGTTCGGTACGTTCGGCAAGTCAAGACACTCGTCTCGGCATGAGTGCGCTCGAGATGCATTAAAGCCAATTAGCATAGGTAAACAGACGTGCGAGTTTGTTACCGAATTGTGGGCTGTCTGTCGGCAGTGATGTGTGGATGGTTAGCTGTCTGTCTGTCTGCCTGTCTGTCTGCCTATCTGTCTGTCTATATGTCTGGTGGGTGGTAACAGGGCCGTTTAAGTTAAATGCAATGGCAAGCAGGCATGCATGCATACGCTTGGGTGTATTTGACAGTTTTTGTATTTGTGTGTGTGTGTGTGTGTGTGTGATTTTGATATAAATGAAGGTTTCCCTCAACAATGTTGCATTTATTATGCAATTATCGAGTGCGTATAAGTGTTTGTATCTCATGCTTATGTATACGTACAACCATATCGGCATGAATGCATGACGCTGCGCGTGTGTGTGTGTGTGTGTGTGTGTAAGTGCATTGTGTGTATTGTTGTGCTGACGCTTCGCACTGATGGTGATGTTGTTGTTGTTGTTGTTGCCGTTGCTATTTTGTGTTAGATGTTTGCCCTATTGACAGTGATTTACGTCGACGATTGGCAATTAGGCAGCAACTTACCGCCTCACTCAAAGACACTCAAACGCACACACACACACACACACACTCACACACACACACACACATTAGTTGAATGTACCTATACGACAAGTTAACTGCCTTTAAGATATATGTATGTATGTCATAGACACGCACGCACACATGCACACACGCACGCACATTTTAATGTTGACTTGTATTAGTTGTATGCTTTGAGTTGTGTATACAGACAGGCGACAGATAGCTTAAGATAGATGAATGGCTCAACAAGCTGCTAACTTGCAAATATTTATGAGTTATCCACAAGTGGCCAACAACAACAACAACAACAACAACAGCAACAACAATAATAACAATAACGACAACTACAACAATGCTATCGACGTTGTCGGCGGCGACAACAACAACGACAACGATGATGCCTTCGAGTGGTGGCATTTTGACACTTAACAAAAATGCATACAAATGCATATTTGTACGTTGACATGTAACCATGTTAAAAGCATGTGTGTGTATGTGTGCGTGTGTGTGTGTGTGCGTCGAGTGTCGGTTGTCAAGTGTGAAATACTCAAGTGCTTTTGTCATTGTCGCGTGCATTTAAATTGTTAATTTCATAAGCTTTTCGTGAGAAAAATAATACGAAAAAAGTATAAAAAAAAAAAAAAAATTATGCTTAATTGCCACAATCATGTGTGAATTTAAGTTACAAGTTTGTAATTTTAACACTTACGTTTATATTTGCAGATGAATCTTCCATGCAAATGTTCTACAGAGACAAAGGCGTCTTTCTGACGGGCGGCACGGGTTTCTTTGGCAAAAGTGCGTTACTCTTATTTATTTTGCCTTGTTTTTTTTTCTCTCTCTAAGCACTGCTAAACGCCTCTTTGCAGTTATCATTGAGAAGTTATTGCGCGTCACCGAAGTTGGACACATTTATTTGATCATACGCACAAAGAAGGGCAAAGATGCTTTTGCGCGCATCGAAGAACTTTTCAATGATCCCGTGAGTGTTACATTTATTGTAATTGTATGATAATTACTCAAACGTTATGTTGGCATGCTTGCAGGTGTTTAACAAAATGAAGTTACGCAATCCGAAGTATCGCTCAAAGATCACCATCATTAGCGGCGATTGTTCGCTGCCCGCGTTGGGCATATCGCCGGCGGATCGTGAGACAATCAGAGAGAATGTGAACATTGTGCTGCATAGCGCGGCCACCGTGCGTTTCGATGAGAAGCTCAAAATGGCGATTGCAATTAATGTGCATGGCACAAAGGAGATCATCAAATTGGCCAAAGAAATTGTGCACCTAAAAGTATGCAACACTTTATTTTTACAACATTTTATTGCTAAAAAAATTAATTAATAATTGAAAAAAAAAAACGTTGCATGCCCGCAGGCGCTAGTGCATGTGTCCACAGCCTTTGCGCATTGCAATTTGCGTTACATACAAGAGAAATTCTACACTGGTCCCATTACCGGCGCCAATGGCTTGAAGCTCAGCGAGTGCCTTGACGAGCATACGTTGAACTTGCTCACGCCGACCATCATTAAGGACTACCCGAACACATACACATTCACAAAGGTGCTGGCCGAGAATATCGTGCAGTGCGATGCGCAAAATTTGCCCGTCATTATATTTCGACCCGGCATTGGTAAGTTGCAACTGAAACTTGTGCCATCTTCATGCTTCAACTCAACTCATCAACATAATCAACGCAGTGATAACGACCTATCGCGAGCCCATCACCGGCTGGATAGACAACATGTATGGCCCGTGCGGCGTCATTGTGGGCATTGGCTCCGGCGTGCTGCGCGTCTTTGCCGGCGAAGTGGACAATCTGGCGCACATCGTGCCGGTCGATCTGTGCGTGAACGCTTTGCTCGCCAGCGCTTGGGATATTGCACGCAACACGTAAGGCATACAGCTACTTACTTTGTGACTCTTACTACTTTTGTTTACCTGCCTTAGCTATGACACGCCGCCCATTTACAATTATGTGCCCGATGCCAAGAATATGGTCACCTGGCGTCAGTTTATGGAATTTGGTTTCGAGTATTTACCGGAGGTGCCCATGCGTAAGTCCATCTGGTATCCGAGCCTAACCATTGTGCCTCAGATGTGGAAATACAATCTGCTTGCCTTTCTCTATCACACGCTGCCGGCGATGTTTATTGATCTGATTATGGTGATTATAGGCAAAAAACCGAGGTGCACTTGTATAATTTCAACAAAAGTCATCTCTTAATATATAATCTTGAATTTAATTTCTTAGAATGATGAAGATCTATCGTAAGATACACAAATTCTGCACTGTGCTCAAGTACTTCAGTTCAAATGATTTCCGTTTCGATAATGATAATGTGCGTAAGCTGTCGGAAAAGTTGGATGAACGCGATAAAACGCTCTTTGCATTCGATATGCGCGATCTCGATTGGTTCCATTTGTTCCGTGTCAGTTTGTTTGGTCTGCGTGTGTATGTCGTCAAGGATGATCCCAGCACTATACCCGAGTCAATTAAGCGCTTGCAGCGGTAAGTTGCTTGCGTAATGCTGAAATTCGCAATAAATTAAGTTGACTTTTCTTATAGCCTGAAGGTGCTGCACTACACGACGCTTGGCATTGTTTACTCTTTGGTCGCTTTGGTGTTTTATTATTTGTTTAGGTCAGTCTTTTTGTAACACATACAATATTTGTGTGTACAATACTTTAAACAAACAAACAAACAAACAAATAAGCCAACAAAAAATACAAAAATAAAACCAACAAAATAAACATACAAACAAACACTCGGCCACATTTTGTAAGTGTGCTTGTACAACTGTAATCTTTTTTCTAAAGTTTAGTTTTATTAGTTTCCTATCTAAATAAACAATATATATGTATTCATATATGTATGTATCTGTGTTAAGTTCAAAATGTAAAAGCGAAATTATGTAACATAGTTTAATGTGTCTTAGCTGCGCTGTTAATAAAATATAATGCTTTGATTTTTGGGGTAATTTTAAAAATTTGTGTTTCTCTTTTAATATTTATTTAATTTTTAATCTGTCATATTTATCGCCTTACTTGTGGCATGAGATACTTCTGTGTGCGAACATGTTTGTGAAATTTTGCTATTTTTTTGTGAGTTAATCTGGAGTTTCAAGAACATATTTTTAATAACCATTAAACTTATGTTACAAGGTGTCACATGCTACATACGGCAATATAGCGTTCATAATATGGTTATAGAAAAATTAGTATACTTAATTTTAATAAATTTTGTGAAGAGTGTGTTAGAAATGATTTTGAATTGAATTTGCTTACTGAAGACAGACAAATGGACATGACTACAGCAATACATCGTTTGAGCTCAACAGAAACATGTATCGGCGTTGCATCCTTGAGTGTGTTGAAGTTTCATGTCAAAGTTATAATGCAATTTTCAGTGCATGAAGCACATAACAACGGTAAACGCATCAGTCAGCATTTTCTGCTTAGAATTGCAACAACACTTAAAGGCAAAAAAACATCACTTGCAGAATTAGTCAGCTGGAACATTGTTACAGGTGCTTTCAACACACCGATTTACTCGTTAACACGCTACAGATAAAAAAGGGCGCACACACACAAACACACATACACACACATACATATGCATGGACACTCAAACGCTTCGCTTCGATAAATGAGTTGAAGCGAACAAAAGTCATTCGTGCGCGCGTCCGACAACCGACAACAGACAGACAACGGACAGACGACAGCCAACAGAGCAGAATTTTGTGCTGCTTACGCTTACGGTAAAATTGTTCAGGTGGCCAAAAAGGATTAAATTACAATCAATTGTGTACGGTGTACTGCAATTTGCGCACAAGGAGTCATCAACAAAATCCGTTAAGATAATCAATCGTGCAACAACAATGTGATAATGCATGATGGTTCTTGCTCTGGCTTCTGCT
The DNA here is from genome assembly GCA_037044515.1 of Phortica magna. NCBI lineage: Eukaryota > Metazoa > Arthropoda > Insecta > Diptera > Drosophilidae > Phortica > Phortica magna. The sequence continues at coordinate 36,542 of JBAMBP010001178.1, forward strand.
GTTGCCAATGCCATTGCTGTTCTCTGTGTGAGTGTGTGTGTGTGTGTGACTTTTAGTTTGTACGGACGACTAAGTACTCTTTGGTTTTTGGACTTTGGTAAGCTGTAACTAAATACATTGTTTTGTTTGTGTGTATTAAAATCTTACAATAGAAAAAAATAGAAAAAAAAATGCACGAACATTGAAAGATTTTTTTGTAGGGAAAAGTTTTGAAATCAAGTTGATGAAAATCAATGCTTTGATGTTTGAATTCAATGTGTACTTTCGTGGTCGGCTTAAGTTTGCCTTTATTCGACAAGCCAGACGCACACACACACCACACACACACACTGAAGATAAGCCGCAAAAATCAGGCCAAACCGCACATATTCACACACACACACACACATTCATAGAAGCTACAAGCATCTAAGCCAGTTGAATGTCATGGTACGACATATCTGCCAGCTTAAATTGAACAAATAACATTTTCTATAAAAAAAAGGAAAGCATAAAAAAAAATGTAGAAAGCAAAAGAACATGGAATAAGATTTGTCAACTTCACTCGACGAGTTTCTACTTTGGTTGAAAGTAATTTAAGCGTTCTAAAGCTATATTTTAGAATTATGACAACAGAATGCGCTCAACTGAAGTACTTTGGTGTGCAATGTGCTCATTGTCGAGTGGCGCGCTGCCGCACCAAGCCGGTAGTCGGTAGTGAGCAATGAGTGTGTGGAGAGAGCGAGAGCGCGCTAGGACTGACTAACTGAACTCAAAATATATTGGACATAAAGCGTAGCAATCGTGTTTGTAGTCATGCTACACAAATAGAAAATAACAACGTACAAAAAAACAAAAAAAAAAAACAGTACGGAAAAATTGAAAAAAGAAAATTCAAACACCAAAACAATCTCAATCTCTCAAATTAGATTTTCAGAAAAATGCACCTCTGGGAAATGCACTGTGCGAAAAAGGCACGTACATTCACATGCACACACAGACACACATATAAAAACTTTTGCACACACACACACATACATAGAAATGTGTATGTGTATGTATAAATACAATTGAACTTGTACTCAGCGCAGACACGCACGCAAAGATAGCTGACTGAAATATGCACACGAAGTATCCCAAAACGATACGAATGGCGACAACAACAACAGCAACAACAACAACAACAAGAATGGCTGAACCGGCGTCAGTAGTATCAGACGTTGTCGACGACAACGGCGCGAAGCTATTATCAAACATTGTTTTTGTTGCTTTTTTCGTTTTTTCTTTCTTCTTTTTTTGTCTTGCTCGCATAAGCAATGAGCTCTGTTGCTCTTATGCTGTTTCATGCTGTTATTAAAAGTCAACTTTCTCTCTTTGCTGCACAAGCTTAATAGCACACATCATGCTCAAGCGCTCACTCATTTGCTCTTCTGCTCGTGCGTTCTCTTTTTATGTTCTATGCTGCAATGTTTTCGTTTTTATGAGTTTGCACTTTGCGTCCCATCCCCTCTCGACGTAGCCGTTGTAATGGCACTGCCAGTTGCCCAACCATTGCCGCACTAGTCACGTAAAGTCAAAGCGTAATAACGGCACATGAAGTGTATGGTTATTCAAGGGTTGTTCATTCGTGAAATTAATATTGAGGGGGTGGCCGTTCGGCATGCGGTAGGTCGGCTTTCGCACAACTTTGCTAGCATTTTACATGCTTGTTGTTGGCAATAAAAAAAAAAAAAACAAAAACAAAAAAAAAACAAAAATAATAACGAAACGAAAAATTACAAAAATACAGTTAGCTTGTAGAATATTGTTACAGCTACTCATTTACTGCCGCTGCTGTGGTTGTAGTTGTTGTTGCTCTACTGCTACTGTTGTTGTGTTTTTGCGGTTCGAGTTATTTCGTTTCATTATCATTTGTTTCGCATGCGAATGCGTTTCGTTTCGTTCGTGCGAAATGCATGCATGCTGGCCGTTTCACTTTATCGCTGTTCCTAACAGACTCACCACGTCGTACTTCATTCGCACTCGCAAAAATACACATTGCCCAAACACCGCGCACTCTTTGTCAAACGTTCCGCCAGTCAGGCAGGCAGTCAGCACAACACAACACCCCACTCGGCTGTCTGCCGTCGACTGTCGGTTGTCGGCTGTCGTCCGTTGGTCGCTGTTGGCGGCGCTCGCTCTCGCAATTGGAATCAGTGTGTGCACTCGTTGCTTCATCGCCAGCGGTGGACCATTATCAGATTTTGTAATAGCTTTACGTTTATTACTTTTTTCAATTTGGTACGCTCGTTCGCTCTCGCTTTACTCTACTCTACGCTACTCTACTCTACTCAACGTTGCTTCGTACGTACGCTCACTTACTGTACTGTATTGTGCCATACATGTATGCTTGTGTGTATATGCGTGTGTGTGTGTGTGTGTCACTGTGCGTTAATGTTTTGGTCCATTTCGGTGTATGTTTGACTGCATTTCGTAGCGTTTTTCGCGTCAGTCAGTGTTGGCTTGTTTGTTGATCCTACGTCCTCGCGTTCCGTTGCGTTGCGTTGCGTTACGTCGTGTTCACGTTCACGTTCACATACACGTTTCAGTTTGCGCGTCAATTAAAAAAATTTTGCTTGTTTTTTGTAATGAAATAAAAAAAAAAAGGAACAAAATTTCTGCGCGTCGCTTGTGCTGAGCACGCCAGCAAGCAAGTAAGCAAGAAGACCAACAAGCGCGCGCGTTAACTGCATGCCGTATAAACACGTACGTTGCTGCCTATGTAGAGTACCCAATATGAGTATGTATGTATATGAGTGTGTGTGTGTGTTTGTTTGTTTTCGTTTGTTGGGGGTTCTCTTTATATCTGTATTTCATGTTGTTGTCGCTGCCGCCGCCGCTGCCACCGCTGCTGTTCTAAACCGCCGTTCCTCCAACGTATTACGCTTGCTGACGTTTGTGTGACTGTTATTGTCGTTGTTGTTGTTGTTGTTGTTGCTGTGGATGTTGCCGCTGCTGCTGTTGCTGTTCGCGAGATAATTATTTACGTTAGCGTCTTCGTTGTTGCTTGTTTTTAGTGGTTTCAGTGCTGCTTCTTCTTGCATTTTGCTTCTTCTTCTTTTTTTTGCTGCTGCTGCTGCTTCTTTATATTATTATTATTATTTGTGCTTGTTTGCTTGTTTGCGTGTGTTGTTAGTGTGTGTTTGTGTGTGTGTGTGTGTGTGCTTTAGTTTTGCCATGCTGTGTGTAATAATATTTTAAATTAATTACAACAAAAATACATTTCTACATGTTGTGTGTTGTTTTGTTGCTTTGTTCATATTTGCGCGAGCGTAGCGCACTTTTCTATATGAATTTTGCTTAGAAACGTGTTTGTGTATATTTAAACATTCATTCAAACACACACACACACACACACACACACATACATGCATGTTTGTTTGAAAAGTGAATTAAGGCGAATTTAGCGCGTAGATGAGTCCAAAGTGCATTTGTGTGTCGTTCTTATACTTATAATAGTCATAGACATCACACATTGCCAACAGCCTTAGCCATCATCAACATAATCATCATCATCGTCATTAACATAATCATTATCAACGTCATTAACAGCATCATCATTGTTGTTATGATCGTTAACATTATCTTAGCTGACTTGTGCGTTGCGCGTTGCGTGTCTTGCCTTGCTGCCCCTGAAAGTATGCAGCACTATGCATGCATGTTTATTGCTTTGGCGCTCACCTCGCCTGCCAACTATGCCGCCGCGCTATTCAATGTCTGAGTTGCTTTGAGTGTTTGACGTGGCGTATATTTGTTTGTCTGTTTGTTTGTCTGTTAGTTTGCATGATTGTCTCGTCTCTGTATTCGTGCATGCCTCGCTGTGTATGAGTTTATGTCATTGTCTATTAGTATCTCGCTTCCGCTTTCTGTGCTGTTGATTCTTTTGAAGTTGCTCGCAACGCATTTTAATTTGAAGTGCATTTCAACTCTCGTCTCTCTCTCTAAAATATGTACTTATGTTCATTCATTCATTTCATTTCCCTATTACATTTTCATTCCATTTTTCCCTCACACAATTCGCACACGATTCGACGTTATTGTTCTTAACTGCACAGCGCTGCAACTTGCCGCGCCCTCTGTCGGCCAGCCAGTCGGCTTGCTGTGCTACGTTTTGCTTTGCCTTAACATCATTTGGCTTGCCATCCTTTTCTTGCCTTCGTTGTCGCCTTCGTTGCCTTTGCCATTGCTTTGGCTTTGCTTTGGCTTTCGACTTTATGCACTTGTGTGCGTGCTTCAACGCAATTCTGCTTTGTCCGTTATAAAAGTCTGCTTGCGCATCCTTGGCTTTGTTTGTATGCCAATGTATGTATGTGTGTGTGTGTGTGTGTGTGTGCGTTTGTAAATGCGCATGCAATTTTTAATAAAATTTATTTTCATTTTTCTTGTTTTATTCTCACTTCGAAAATAATGGAAAATAGCGGCGCGCGCTCTAGTTTTCACACCATTTCCGCTTCAATACGTTTGCTACCACACCACACTCCGCCCCGCCCCTCACTTGTTTTCGCCTTTACTTACACAAAAAGCGCTTCACGCTTCATAATCTTGTCTTGCTGTGTGGCTTATCATGAAAGTTATGCATTTCAATTTGACAATAATTGAGCTGCCCGGAAAATTTAATATTTGCTGAGCAATTAAAAAGCGAAAGCGCGTATTGTTGTTGCTGCTGCTGCTGCTAAAGGCATAGCGACTACGCGACGCAACGCGAAGTAAAGTGAAGTGTACTGTAGTTGAGCTCAGAAGAGCGCCAAAACTGAATGTTTAATGAGTTGAGGAAGTTGAGTTGTTCGCACCGAAATGTATTCAATTCGCAAAGTCCGTTAAATGAACTGTTATATTAATAATTTACTTTAAAATTTGTTGACTTTAATTTAATAAAACTGTAAAATAACAGAAATTTTCTTTATGGTTTGGTTTTGCTGCTGCTTAATTTATGCCGCAGCCTACAAGTAGGCAATGCTTTTTTGCACTTTTATTATGCATTGCATTGTATTAATCATAATATATTTTTTTAAGTATTTGTTACAATTAATATATAAATTATGTATTGAAATGAAAATTAAATGTTGTTAAACAAAAGTTTAATAAATTGTTCTGAAATCAGTTTGAATTGGTTTGAAATTTAATCATTGACTTACGACAAAATTGACGATGATCGGCAACAAAGATGTCAATGGCAACAAAACTTTATGGCTTTTGTGCAAAAAGTCATAAATGCAGTAACAACAGCAACGAGTACAACAACAACAACAGCGACAAGAGCAACAAAAATTGACAATGTTGTTTGCAGAGATAACAGAGCATACAATCAAGTGCAAATAAATTGATTGAGTCTTGTCGACTTTTCACAATTTCTAACTTTGTTTGTATTTCTCGAAACGTGCAGACAGACACATGTGTGCATCTGTGTGTGTGTGTGTGTGAAGAAACGCAAAGCGAGAAAGTCTAAATTATTAATGGTTTATTCGCGTGATATATTTATTTGTTGATAAATTTGTGTGAATGCTTCTTATTTCTGTGTGTGTTTGTATGTGTGTGTGTGTTGTGTTTGCGCTTGTGTTTATTGTCCTCTTTAGCATTTGCTGCGTTCTATTCGGTTTGGTTGTGTTCGCTTGAGTTGAGCTGAGTTGAATTGTTACATTTGGTGTTGTTCATATAAACGGTTTTCATTCTTGTTTTCTTTGTGCTTCTTCAACGTTTTTAGCATTTTCAATAGCATTGTTGAAATTGTATATAAAAACGCAAAAACAAAATGAAAGAAACGGCGACATTTGTGCTTGAAATAGTGAATCTAAAATAGACCAAACAAACCATTCAAACAACAAACCAACCAGCGAACCAACGAACCAAATAACCAAGCGACCGACAGACGGTGAGATGGACGGACGGACCGCCGGCTGACGCTGCGACAACCAACGTACATCGTAAATATTTCAACTGCGGCAAATAACGCGAAAAACAATCGATAGATTGCACCTGTGGTACGTTTGTTCGAAATGTTGTTCCAGAGAGCAGCAATGCCGAAAAATAACACCAACAACAACAACAGCAGTAAGAGCAACAACAACAACGTTAGTTACAGTTACAGTTACAACAACAGCAACACTTGTTATTGTCGCTTTTGTCGCTCCTGACGCTGTTGTTGTTGTTTGTGTTGTTGTTGTTGTTGCACGACCCTTCACTTTTTTATTTGCAATCATTTTTTTGTTGCTTTTGTTGTTGCTTTTTGTTATTTTGTGTGCTGTGATTGCTCTCGACTCCTACAAAAAACCGTTTTCATGCGATTTATTTAATTTTTGTTGTTGTTGTTGTTGTTGCCAACGTTATTGTTGTTGTTGTTGCTTTTGTTATAAATGAAATGGTCTTGTTTTTTTGTATTTTGCAGCTTGTTTTTCATTTTATTTCATTTCATTTCATATTTTTTTTTTGCTTTTGTTTTTTGTGCTTTTTTGTTGTTTTTGTTGTTTTTGTTTTATGCTTTTTTTGCAGTCAGAGTTTTACAGTTATGACAAACAAGTGTCCATTTATTTGAGAAATTTAATGTTTCGTCATTTTTTGTGACAAATTATTGTGCTTCGATTTCAAGTCCCGCCCCGTGACCGGCAACCGACAACCGGCCAAAGGATCAAGCGCACTGCAGCCGTATAAGCGACAGTCCTTCAACGAGAGCGAGCGACGTCTATCGCTGTACGCCGTCTGGCCTGCTATACGACTGGCCGTCTGTCCGTCAAGTCTCACGCTGACGTTAGCTTCTTTTGTAGAATTTAATAAAAACAGTTAATGGGTCACATTTTTCCGATTTTATCGAGTAAATAGTGCCGCCAGCATTTACAATGGTAATGTGCGATATTTAGCAGCAGCTGGCATTGTTCGTTCTTACCGACCTCAGCACCAGCGCCACCGACGCTTATAGCATCAACTTTTGTTATTAATCAGATTTAACAGATTTTCCAATGTTATAAACGCATACAAATCATCATTCACGAAGAAAGAAAATTACAAATACGAAAATCTCGTTATGCCAACGATGCGTAAAAAACTTTGATTTGATTGAGTGGAAATTGCGGGAAACGAATGTATTCGTTTATTTTTGTATAATTATGATATTAATGCCAACAACGATGGCACGTTGGAGCGTTAGATATATGTATAAGGCAACTTGTTTATTGATACTTATTAAAGCAGGCCAAGGTGTGTGTGTGTGTGTGTGCGCATAATTGCCTAAATGGGTTTTTGTTAGTCGTTGCAGAAATATTCTGTAATAAATAACTTCTGATATGCTCAACATGCAAAAGTATAACATTGAAAATCAATTTACAATTTGCAAGATGTTTTGGATTTTATTGCTCTTTCCGAAGATGTATTAATGCAGACATATGGTCTCAAAGCCTCTTACAATAAATGACTTCATTGAGTTTTGCTTGTTGTTTTAATAAATTCGGCTTACTAAGCATAACAAATCACTATGAAAATCATATGATTTGCTCAACGTACTTAAGCCTTAATCAGTACACGGATTTTATTGGCTAACGAATTTTAGAAGTTCTTCTTTATGCTTGAGTGCCTTAGCTGATTTGTCTAATCTAAATGCACATCGGCTTAACAATTACACCGATTTATGAAGAAGAAACCTTTGGCTAAGCGTCTGAAATTCGGATATATTTTTCAATTGTTCCAGACCTATAATAGTTTTGCAAAAATATTACTTTACTATAGTTTCTTTATAAGCGGGAACTTCTAATTTTTTATGGCTCTTCTAATGTCCCAATTAATATAACTTCGATCTTTAGCTGAACCTTACTATTGAGCCAAACGATCTAGAAATAAACTTACCACACAGGGCGTTGATTATATGAAGGGTCGGTTGATCTTTCAAAATGTTATAAGCTTAAAATTATTTTTTTTTTCATAACTGTAAAAGAGGTTATGAGGTTATTTGATTATCCCGTATGTCTTAATAATAGAATTAAAAAAAAAAAAAAAATGAAAATGTTATTTTAAGTTGTAGAAACGTTTTTCAATAAGAAACTCTTCAACCTAATTTTTTTTAGAATTAGAGATGAAAAATATATTTTATTTTTATAGTTGGCGATAATTTCTTATATAAGTTTTTTAAGTCCGGCTTAATCATGCGTTAACATTCTTCTTTATTTAAAGCTCGTTTAAGTTTTACTGTGAAAACAAACTTTAGTTGAAAATTTTGGCAAAAAAATTTTGCGTGAAAAATGACACAAACTGAATAATTTACTTCGATTTGAAGTTGGTCATTAAACAGTAATTTAAAGTGCGCAAATCTGTACAGATCGTTCGTACTCATTAGCAAATTACCAATTTCATTTACTCAATTCGATTGCAATCATTAATGTGAGTTGATACTTACGTCAATGATGGCATACAAATTTCAATAATGCAACAAACTACTGTCATTTTCAATAGTTGCGCATAAAAGTATGCTTTAAAATTTTGCAAATGTTGCGTGCGTGTTTTGTTTCTCTTTTGCACATGGCAAGCAGGACGGTTGAATGGTTGAATGGACGGTGGTATGGTGGGTTGGTGGAACGGTTCGACAAAGCGCTCGTTAGCGCTTTTGGTGATTGCGTGATTTATGCATAATGAAATTTTCTTGTTTTGGCTTAACATGCTAAATCGCATATAAAATAAACATACTCGTGCTCGTAGGTGAAAACGGTTTGACGTGAATTCATAAATTAAAATTTCAAATAAAAGCCAAAGGCAGACATGTAACCAAAGCAACTGCGAGAAAAAAAACAAAAAAAAAAAAAACAAGAACAAGAAGGAAAGGCCAAAGGAAACTTGCACAAATTTACCCTTCATGCTGATAAAGCGTATAAAAAGATTGAATGAATGAATGAATGGTGGAATGAATGAGTGAATGAATGCATGATTGAATGAGCAAATGAGCGAACTACGAATGAATAACAAAATCTTTACTTAGCCGCAACTAATGCGAAATATTGTTATTTGAAATTGTGCACATTTTTGACATGTCATAGACGCCATAATTAATGAATAGATTTTGATTAATGACCAATATCACTTTAAGTTTTAAAAAAAAAAAAAGCGTGGCGTCGCCAATGCGGCGTAGACCAGTCGATTGCTTATAGTTAAGCTCAACTCGTCCGGCGTCTTGCCACTGCCACCAAGCCAAGCGAAGTCGGCGTGAACAAGTTTGTGTAGAAGTCCGTGACGTGCTTGTTTACTTTTATTTCTTTTATTTGTTAGATGTATTTGTAGTTGTATTTGTATTGGTGTTGTTGCTGTTGCACTCATACACACTTACGCTGTGCTTGAAAATAAATAAAACATTCAAGGAAATTCCATGGATTTAAATCATTAGTGGCATGGCAAAATTACTAGGGAAAAGTTTTTGCGCAAATTTCTATAAAGCGCATCCTTGAACTTTTCTCGTTTGTGTGTGCTTGCTGCCGTCGCTCCAACTCCTCTTGCTGCTGCTCGCTGGCATTGCTGTTGCAGTGAAAAGCACGCCTGAAGTTTATTTAGAATCGGTGTCGTTCGGTGTCGCAGTTTTTCTTTCTTTTGTACGCCTTTGTTGTCATTGTTGTTGTTGTTGTATGTTTGATTGTTGTGCCAGGCACTTGTTTGTTGTTTGTTTGTTGTTTGTTTGTTGTTGTTTTGTTTATATTGTTGTTGTTGTTGTTGTTGCTGTTGTCGCAGCATTGTCGTATCGTGTTGCGTATACGCAATGTTGTCCTGTTGTATCACAACGCATCGTAGCTGCTCGTCTCGTGTCTTCTCGTGTCGTGTCGTGTTTTATAGTGTTGTGTTTGCTGTTTTGTTAGAGGCAGCGTAGAAAATAAAACAAGCTAAAAATAAAAGCATCTGCTCAGCAGTTTTGCCGCTCGCACTTGGCAAACTTTGAGCGGCACTTTATTGCTTTATTAAAAAATAGATGAAAGAGCATGGAAAGTTTTTTGAAAATAATTTTATTTCTAATTTACTTCTTACGTAAGACAGCAACACACACACACACATACATAGCTATATTTGTTTATATATGTATGTGTGTGTGTGTGTGTGTCGGGATTTGTGCGTTGTGGCACTTAATGAATGAAATATACTTGTACTTATATTTACAACAATAACAACAACACATAGCACAAGTTGAAGAAGCTGCAGACATCGTATAAGGCGCGCTGGCATATCAAAAAGTAGAAGAAACAGCAGACATTGAAGCAGAGATGAGCAGAGATGAAATCTGAAGTATCTTTCTGTAGTTTTTGCTAGTAATTATTTGTGTTAAGTGGATTTTTAAGTGTAAAGCGTAAAATTAATGTCCTTTCGTGCTGCCAGCCAGCCAGCCACTGTGGCTAATAACTCGGGGCGTTGGTCCTTCGCATTAAATGCGAACGCAAAGCCACAAAACTTCTCTCTGTCCGTCTGTCCGTCCGACTGTCCGTCTGTCTGTCTGGCCAACTTCGCATCTGTTTTAGTTTAGTTTTGGTTTCATTTCATTTCGTTTTTTTTGTGTTTTGCTTTGCTTAGTTTGGAACAGTTTGGCTTGGCTTGGCTCTGTTGCTACCGCTGCCTTTGCCGCCGCCTCTGTTTCGGTTTGGCTTGTTTTGGTTGCTGCGCTTGGCTCATGCGCTCGCTCGCTCGCTGGTCGGTTGCTTGGCTGCTTACTTGTACACTTGCTTGGTCACTTGGTCACCGCTTGGTTGTCTCGCTCGGTTGGCTCGCTCGTCCGCTTGGTTGTTAGTTAGCTAGTTAGTTAGTATGCAATGCTCAGCTCATAATAAAAACACATTTAAGTGCCATAACATAATTTCTAGCCTAACCGACCGCCCGCACAGACGACCTCATATGCAATATTGTACGCTTTGGCCCCAAATTGCCGCAAAAATAAAAAAAAAAAGCGAGAAACTTTTGTGCAAATGTACAACGAGCACGGAAAAAAAACAACAACAACAAACAGACAGACATACGGACAGACAAACTGGCACACAAATATGAGCACATAAAGACAAAATGATTTGATGTTGATGGCTATGACGATGACGATGAGTACAATGCTGATACCCAGACTGCTGCCGCTGCTGATAATGCTGATGTTGATGTTGATAATATCGATGATTTGATGGCCAATAAGCCAAAAACTTCAAACGGACCAAATAACTAATGTACACTCAATTACAATGATAATGATGAGCATGACTGTGCTAATAATGCTTAACATTAATGGCGCTAATAATGATGCTTATAATGATGATGATGATGATGTTTATGTTGTTCATTAAGACTTGCTTAATGAAAAGTGAGTTGCTTGGCACGATTCGATTTAATTTACTGCCGTCAAACGTCGTTTTCAGCGTCGTCGTCGCAATTTCAATTTTCATGGCTTAGCTGCTTGTGTTGTTGTTGTTGCTGTTAGACTGGCGGATTTGCGATAAGAATGTGTTAACTGCCTGACGACTGAAGTTTAAGATTTAATGGCTTACTTTCATAAGTTCGTAATCCTGTCGCCAAATCAACTCATCTCAACTCATCTCAACTCAACTCAACTCAACACAACTCAATTCAAACTCGATGCGACGCAACGTAACGAGAAGCAAAGCAAAGCAACATAAAGCAAAGCAACGTGCGGCGAAGAGTAACGGAACTTAACTCAACTCAACTCCGGTTAACATCTGGCCGAGTGAATTTGCCAATAAGTTGCTCGCACATAATTTTAATTAAATGCATTGCCTTATTTATTGAAACTTTTTCCATTAAATTGTAAATTTCTTTTGTTGGTTTTCTTGTTCGCTGCCCATTCGCTCATTTGTACATGCGCGCGCTCGCTCGCACGCACACGCGGTCGGTCACTCGTTTGTTCCTACGTTCGCTTGCTTAGTCGTACGTTCGTACGTTTGCTTGCTTATTCGCTCGCTCGCTCGCTCGTTCATTCATGCATTCGTTCGTTCGTTCGTTTGTTGGTTTGTGCGCTCAGTCATTTATTCTTTCATTCGGTTGCGTTCATGGTTTATACGCAATGTCAAATTCCTTGCGTTTTATTTCTTGTTAAATCTGTTATTTTTTTTGTAGTTGTTGTTGTTGTTTTGTTCGCATTACATTTTTTGCGCTGCTGCTGCTTCTACTTTGGCGCTGTCGCATAGAGTAAGGTTATAAAAATAGAAATAAAAATTCTGACACCTAAATTGCTGTGACATATTTGATTTATGAGGCCACCTATTTGCCCAAAGTGCGGACAAAAATAAAGAAAATCATAAAAAACCCTTAAAAACAAAAAAAAAACACAACAACAACAACAATGCGGGCGAGTGCGTCAAAACAAAACAACAACAACAACAACAGCAGCAGCAGCGAAAAAATGTAAGAAAGTATGTTAAAAAGAAAAAATACAACAAAAAAAAAAAAGCAAAAGAAATAAAAAAACCAAGAAAAGGAAAATGGCACTAAAACAATTACGAAATAAAAACGATTACACGCCACTTCCGGCGACATAAAAAAGCGTCTCACAGTGAGTTGACCCAAGCTTGTGCCACTAGTGCCGCCAACAGCGTGCCCCCCTCCGCCACACGGCAAGAGCAACAACAACGTCGTCGCCAATATTGCCAACAAGCGAAACGAGCCAAGCGAAAAGGGTTTCCCAAAAGGGATAAACCTCTCATACTTACACACACACACACAGATACAGAGACATACACTTAGTGGAAGATACGCACGCACGAAGCAGGCAATACAAACATTTATGGCCAACGTCAACGTCACTAAAAGCGAAAGCAATACAAAGCCATAATCTTGGGTTAAAGACCATTAAGAATTTTTATTTTCAATTAAACCCGATTTTCCTTAATGCCCACACAAATTCCCCCACACACACACCAACACACACACATACATATATGTATAGTGAAACAAGCACATACATACGCACGTACACACTTATGCCGTGTCCATTTGCTTGTATGTGCGCTGCTCTAATGGACAATGGGACGCGCCGGTGGAACGGCCTCAGCTTCAGCATCAGCATCGGCCATAGAGTGAGCCATAGCGCCAAGTGTGCCGGCGGCGTCGCACTGGCGAAAAAAAATGTAACAAAAAGCAAGAAATAATTTATATGCGTTGCATTAAAGCAGCGGCAACTGCTCCGTCGCCATTGACTTGCTCGAATCGTCGCCATGAATCGAATCGCATCATGCTAAGGGATAACCAAGTCAGCCAGAACGCGTACCATGCCACAACCCCCGCCAACTGGCACGACAACGACACAGACACCCCTGTCGTCCGTCGCCTGCGTTACAAAGCCATGAGCCGGTCATGCCATGACTTCCACTTCGCTTCGACTTCGTCAAATGATGGTGAGGCGACGAGAGGCGAGGCGACGAGGATGGCGAGGCGACGACGTCGACAACTATATAACAAATTCAAATGCGATTTTTATGCGATTCTGTTGTTGCCAATAACGTCGTTGTTGTTGTTGTTGTTTTTCAATACGCCATTCCGATGGCCATAAACGAGACGATGGCGAAGCAGCAGCAGCAGCAACAACAACAGCTCAGCCGTAGACGCGAACGTCGACAACGCACAAGAAAAATGAAGCTACAAAAAAGAAGAAGCAGAAAAAAAAAAATAGAAAATAGAATAAAAAAAAAAAAAAAATAAATAGAAAAAAAATGGAAATCTGTAGTCGAAGCATCTCATCTCATATATGAAACTGAACTGAATGGCAAAGAAAGAAAGAAAACCGTAGCAAAGGGGCGTGTGCGCGAGGGCGTGCTACAAGCGGGGGGCGTGTTTGGCGTATCTACGGAGCATTACAAAGTGTAGCGACGTGAAGTGAACTGAAGTTGAGGTGAAGTTAAGCGGTAGTAGAGAGAGAAGGGAAGAGAAGAGCTAAGGCAAGCACAAAAAAAAAATAGGAAGAAATATGAATGTATGGCAAAGCGTATTAGACGTATTTGTTTGTATTGGTGTCTGTGTGTGTGTGTGACCGAACTAAAAACTGCAAAGAAAAACACAAACAACAACTACAACAATAACAACACAGACAACAACAACAAGCAAAGCAACTTTGTCGACCAGAGCGACGAGGACGAAGTTGTGCGGCATACAACGTGGTAAAAAAAAGAAAGCAAAACAACAACAACAACAAATAAATAAATAAAAACACAAAAAAAAAAGAAAAAAGGAAAATAGAAAATAGAAAAGTAAAAGAAAAAGTATATTTAAGTGCTTAGAGTAAAATGATGTCGTACGAACTCGAAACTAAAAAACAAGTTAGTATGGTAACTTTTGGCCTAAGGGTAGCGCCGAATGTGTGTGTGTGGCTGTGGCTCGCTTTTGTAAGTGTATATATGTCTCTCTGTCTGTCTCTCTGTCTGTCTGTCTATCTGTCTGTCTGTCGCTGTGTGTGTGTGTGTTTGACTCATTCTCTGTCTTTCGCCGCTTAAATATATGTACGTGAATCTCTGCCGTTGTGTTTGTGCATGAGCATGAGCATAAGCATGTAGCTGGGCATGGACATGGGCGGCATGTGCTTTGAGGGCGCCCAACGTGCAATCAAAATCGTATAGCGTATCTTTGCGTTCGCATCTTTGAGATAGTTTAGCGTGAAAATAAAGTAAAGTACGGTAAAATTGTTGGCAGTTGATTATTGAATCGCTTTAGGCCAGAGCTCAGCAGCAGCAGCAGCAATGCCAGCCAGTCAGCTAACAACAACAACAACAACAACAACAAAGTTACGACTACAACTACTTTGAAAGCAAGTACAGCAGTGACAAAGACAGCAGGAAATGCCAAGTCAAGAACAGCAACAGCCTCTACCACCGCCTCAGCCACAGTCGCTGCCGCCGCCTCAGCCAACATTGTCGAGCGCGAGATTAAAGCGTTTATTGATGCGCAGATTGCACGCATTCGAGACATCCGCTTTATTCTCTACTCTACTCTGCCTGCCTGCCTCGTATGCTTGTGCAGCATCAACATCATCAGCATCAGCATCAGCAACAGAAGCACAAGCTATCAGGCAGTAGGCAGTTGCCAAAGCAAACCAAAGCATGAGTTGAGTTGAGAAACGTCTTTGAACCTACGAGCGTAGAATTTGAGGTGTGCGCGTTCACTTATTCGCTGAAATTGAAATAATTAAATTGATAAAATGTGGCAAAGATTAACTGAGTTCACATCTCTCTGCCGCTGCCTCTGCCACTCCCGCTCACTTACTGCGCTACGCTTTAGGCCAAGCCAGTAAGACTAACAATGGCGTGTTTATTTAGGAAATTAGTGCGAATGAAAGTTTTCACACAGCCGTCGAGCGCTTCGTGTGCTAAGCTCTGCTAAGCGAACTCAACTGAACTGAAGTGACGTGAAGCTTTTGCCTCTCCTAGTGCCTTTGCCGTTTGGCATTTGCTTTGCTTACTGCCTTTGGTAATATAATATTTGATGGCTGCCTAATGCCTTTAAGTAGACTACGAATTAGATCAAGTGTTACTGATTTTGTTCTTTTCACTTCTTTGTTTGTTTATTATTTCTTCTTTTTTTTTGTTTTTTCTTGTTGGTCTTCTGTTCTTTGTTTTTTTGATTTTCGGCAATCAAGACAGTTTTGGCATTTGAGTGACATATTGTACAAATAATTGAGTTCATGTTTTGGCGCTAATGGCAAATTAATACGCTCCTCTGTGTGAAAATGCGCACATTCATGGCAATAATTTAAATATTATAATAATAATAATTAAATAATAATAATTAAAGATCAATCCAACGGCTTGTTTCTTTGTAAAATGCTGTAATGATTTCTTCTAGAACATTTAGTAAACTGTTCGAGAGAAGAATACTGAACTAGCCACAATGTTCTTAAATCTCACATGGTTCCCCTTGGTAACTCATGCTCAAGGTTGATGAGTTTCTATTCTATTTATGAGACAATTTCATTGATGCAATTGAACTTACAGCTTTTTTCTGTCAACTCTATTAAAAAAATGTTAAGAGTGCTTTAACATTGCAATGCCAACGTTACTAGCAATTGTAATGCCTTATGTTATGTTGAACCATAAGGAATTACGATTAAAAGCAATGAAGGCATGTAAAATGTAAAGTAACATCAATTTAACATTAGCATTAAAATTTAACAGAACTTTAACAGTGCCTAACAGTGCAGCTAGAATAGAAGGCTTAAGCTGCTTGTGCTAATTCTCGTGCCATAATTGCATTATTTTGGCATAAATACGACAATCATTTTAACTGGAATTACCAAAAGATCAATTATACATACATGTGTATTTGTATATATGTATTAGTGTATGTTGTGTCAAATTTTTAAGCTTAGTAATAAGACTTTATGTAGGCCAAGTGAATCTTTATAATTAATCTCTGTGTTTCAACTTTTAGTTAACGTTCATTGGCCGAACTAATTGACGAACATGAAGCCCTTACACAGCAACAAAAAGCCAACAATTGCCGACTTGAATGTGAACTGCACACCGCCCGCACATGTAAGTGTCAAATAGTCGAGTTAAGCTCATATTTAAAACATGCTTTAAAGTTGCATAAGATTGCATTGTTAGGTAATTCATGCCATCATGTTCAGTTGCAAAGCCAATTTATTTTAATACTAAAATTGCTTTGAAATTGATTTAATATATTTGTATTTGTATTTTTATTTGATTTAAGTTATTTTTCGTGCCTCCTTCGATACGTTGAAAGCGAACAGTGCACAGCACACATGCTTTGTTTCAAAAAATAGCTTGTATCATTTGAAAATATCTACTGTGTATACTTTTTTTGTGCTTTTTTCCATACACACACATGCTCATGCACACACACACATACGCAAAGTGCTCAACAGTTGACCAAATAGGATTGACTTCTTTGCATTTGTACTCGTATTTACATAGCGAGCATTTGAGCACGTTGCGTTGTGCAATTGAATTGGCATACACACACACACAGACACACACTTGCAAATATATCTATATGCAGTAGAGTTTTCGCAAAGAAGTCGATATAATATGAACATAGACAGACAGACAGAAAGACGGGCATGAAATCAAATAAAATCAAGAAATGAAATTCATTTTGCTTTTGTGTTGATATGAACGAACGAACATATTGTTTGCCATCTAATGAAGTCGCTTTTAAGCGTGTCTAATATGTGACAGTCGTGTTTATAAATCCCACTTTATTTTCCGTTTGCCCGTTCGTTCGTACGCCAATTGACTTTGTTCGATTGTACTTTAATTCATTGCATACTTTTGGGCTTAGTCAATATTTTCAGCCGCAGCGAAATGTTTATTTCAATTTGAATTGTTTGCTGTTTGCTGTCTCAATTATAAGTCAGCAAAACAAGCTTTGACCCTTAAGCGTGACAGAAGCGAACAAAGCGTACGACACACTTCAAACGTAAAGTTAAATGAGTTGCACATTTGAGCGCTCATTGAATTAGTTTAACATTAAACCTTTTACTGCGGCAACTTTCAAAGTAACTGACACTAAAATAGCGTGTACAGCAGCACAGCGGATGCGAAACGTTAAGCGTTGCAGGAACTTTGTGAAACTTGTCGCTTTGTGAAATCAAAGTATACCTTTGCCATTTAAGTGGCTGAAAGTCGAAATCTTAAGTTGTTGCCGTATCTTGACGAATACTTCTTTGTAAGTGTGTGTGTGTGTGTGACGCAATTGTAAAGCCAAATATTTTGAGTGCGCTCATTACAGGACGCATGACTTTTGTGGCATGCCTTTACGCATTCATTAAACGGTCGCTCATTAATGGAAAAGACCGATAACGATTTCGTTTCGTTGGGTTTCGCCTCGCCTCGCTGGGCCGACGCGTTTAAAAGCTGGCTCGTTTAAGTGGCCCAGCAGGGCATTGGGCGCATGTTACATGTTACACGCCTTCGCTGGCCGCCCAATTGTGGGGCTTGTGTGTGTGTATGGCTGGTGGGTGTGTATGGAATCGCCCATAACTCAATACAAAAACCAAAACGCATAACAATAACTTCAAAGACCGCAAGTAAATTAATGTTAATTTTATGCGGTGAATACTTTCAAAGAAATGACGGCGCGGCATGAAGTATTCAATATATGAAGTCACAATGTAAGTTGTCGGCCAGTGGGAGAGTGAAAGAGAGGAGCGGTGCAAGCGTAAAGAAAGGCTCACAAATCATCAAAATCAACAGTGTTGTTGTTATTGTTGTTGTTGTTGCCGACGACGACTACGACGACGTCATCATCATCATTCTTCGATTGGCATTTAGGCGCAGGGCGAAGGTTTTTTTTCATAGCAATTGAAATTTATTTGCGGGCGCGCAAAATTTTCAAATATCAATCAACTTGCTATCTAAGATTGTAGGGTGCACAGCAATACAACAACAACAACATAGCACACAGCACAGTAAAGCAGGCAAGTGTGGAGTGGAGAGGCGAGGAGAAGAGAGCAGAAGAGGCAACGCAACGCAACAAACAAAAAGACAAAGTTTTCGTTGGCAAGTGGTAAAAAATGAGTATAACAACAACAACAACAATAATAGCAGCGGTGGTAACAAGAACAAAACACAATAACAACAACAATGGCAATGGCAAAGCCAACAAAACACCACAAATCGCAAGAAGCAGAAAAGACGACGACGACGACGACGATTTTGAGCAAGATGAGCATGAGACGATGAGACGATGAGCACAGTAGTGCCAGCCGAGCGGTGTGTGGGGTATATAGGGGGCATCGTCGACGTCGTCATCATTGAGGAAAAGTAGTGTAGCAGCTGCAGCCTCAATCCTTATTTATCCTTAGCCATGCTTATAAAGCTTCTTGCTTGCTTGCCTGGCTGCCTGGCTTGGCTTCAACTTAGCTCTGTGGCCGACTGCCACCGCTGTTGCCATCAGTTCGATTGCCTGGCCGCGCACCTTGTCTGCCTTAAGGATGCACGGTCTGCTTTGCTTTGCCGCACACGAAACTCAACTGAACTGAACTCGAAGACTGAAGTGAAGCACAAAACTTCTTCGTTCTTCGTTCTGCGCGCTACGAATGAAGTTCAACTGAACTGAGCTGTGCTGAGCGGCTTGTGCAAGTGCCGTGCATGTATGCATGTGGCTAAGCATGTGTGTGTGTGTGTGTGTGTGTGTAAGCGCGCGCTTCGCATTTGCGGCTATAAGAAGTTTAAATGTATTTGAGCGCTTCATGCGCTTTGCTGCAACTTCTTTTGGCTTTTGTTTGTAACTGTATTTGTGTTTGTTGTATTTGTTGCTATTGTTGTTGTTGTTGTGTGTTGTGTGTTGGCATTATTGCCATAATGCTGAAAATAGTCTCGGATATCGCACAAACAAATAACAAAGCAGCAACAACAAATAGCGCGGTAAGAAACAAACAATATACAAAAAACAACAACAACACTGTGAAAGTAACTTTTTGTTTTTGTAATTTTTTTTGTATTTATTTAGTTTTTGTTTTCTTTTTTTTATTTACACATTTTTGTGTGTTTGTGCTTTGTTGTTGTTGTTGCTGTTGTTGTTGTTGTAAAAGTGCAGCAACGCTTACTCAAAAGAGCGCGAAAGCAACGATTGCGTGCTATGGCAACATCTGCAGCAGCAGCAGCATCATCATCATCAACAGCGACAACCACAATGGCAATCGCTTCAGCAGCAGGCAACAGCAGCAGAGAAGAGCATTTGGCATGAGCGCATCAGCAGTAGCAACAGCAGTAGCAGTAGCAAAGGCAGTCAAAGCTGCCACTCGGTTAAACGACGACGAACTCAAAGGATGCCGACAACATGAGCGAATTGCGAGCGTTGCCTAGCATAAGCATGGCTTGTGGCATGGTGCATGGGTGACAGGGGTGGCATGAGCAACGCATCGTCGAAAATGAGTCAAGCATGAGTCAACGTTGACGACGAATGCAACTACCGTAACTGAAGAACACCAACAGCAGCCAAGCCAGCGACTGAGCCAACGACTGAGGCAGCGGCAGCGAAAACTAATAGCACAACCGAAACAACTTGAAACATTGTTGAAGTGCACTTTTTTATGCACCTTTCACAAAGTACAAAAGGGCATATTAGCTTTGGCTTTGGCCAAAAACTTTCAAGCCAAACTAATGCATGCATGATTTCAAAGCGCGCTGCTGCTGCCGCTGTGTGTGTGTGTGTGTGTGTGTGTGTGTGCTTATGTCATTGGCAATAAAGAAGCGAACGCTTGGCTGTTCTTCTTCTTACTACTTTGCGCCTTCAATTGTTTGTCTGTTATAATAAAACACTGTTTAACACTTCAGAATTACAAGAAGGCATTTACAATATTTAATTAATTTGCAAACAATTACAATTGCAAGTTTTCATAATGCAGAGTTGCATGCCACATGCACTGAAGGCCGGCATAAAGAGCAACAGAATGCCTGCCATTGCCGCCAATAACACTTTAAATTGCTTTTTGGTCGGCAAGTGTCTGTATTTGAAAATAAATTGCTATCAAATTAGATGACTTTGTGCTTATTGTTGTTGTTGTTGTTGTACTCGTTGTCGTTGTTGTTGTTGTTGTGCGCTTATTAAAGTTAACTTAATGCGTAGAAGCAACATTTTAAATTTGGCCAATAAGCAAAAAATAACTCTTGTGCTAAATTGATATTTTCTTCTTGCGCACAAAAGACGGCAACACAAAATGTCACTAAAATATTCTATAAATTTGTCGTGCAAATGTGAAAAAATGTGATACGACATAAATACCTGGGTACATATAAATAATACTTATAATCATTAGTCATCGAAGATATCCGGTGTGTGCGATAAAAAAAAAAATGTATCAACAACAACACAGAATTATTGCCGTGTAGCAAAGAGCGCACAAAAACAACAAAAACAACAAAAAAAACACAGAAAAAAAAGAAGGGAAAACAAGAAACAATTTCTACTTTAACATTGTTGTAACTGTTATTGTAGTTATTATGCTTGTTGTTGTTGTTGGTGTAAGCATGAACGTACTTTTTACTACTGTCATTGTTGTTGTTGTTGTAGTTGTTGTTGTGGTTGTTTGCAACGATTGCAAAATCAGAAAATACTCGTACAAGTGCGAATGTGAATATTGATGCTTTGCGTTTTGCGTTGCTTTTCCAATGTTCGCCGCTCACGCCTTACCCCACACTCCCTGCCATTGCATATCCGTACTGAAGTGTACGTAGAATCGACACCAACAGCATGAAAAAAAAAACAAGAAGCACATCCCATTCTACATTCAATTTTTTATTACTCTTCACTCCACTGGTCTCAACTCAACCAACTCAACTTAACTTCACAATCTACACGCTTACTGACTCACGCACTCCCTGACTTCCGCCGTTCCGGCCGTACACTCGTTCATTTGTTGGTTCATTCGTTCGTTCGCTCGTTCGTTGGTTTGGCTTGGATTCGTTTGCAATAGCTTACCATGCTGTGCTGTGCACCGCCGATACGTACGGTCGTTTCTTTGCTCCCTTGCTTACTTGGTACTTCCGTTTCCGAATCCGTTTTGTGTGCTGTCGCCGCAGAACTTAACGAACTTGCACGTTGTTCGCACTCACGCACGAAACAGCGCATACCATAGCACAGCACAGTACAACACGGCACGGCACGGCATAGCAGAGCACAGCAGTAGGCAAGCTTGTGCATGGCAAAGGCGCTGCGACGGCTTTACGGTAGTAGCACAGCATCCGCAACACAATCACAAACACCAACAACACAACAACAACACGAACAACAACAACAACAACAGCCAACACATGCACGCATGCTATGCGGGAGCACGCGAATATTCGTTCGTTCCTATACTCATTTCTTTTTTCATTTCGTTTCGTTACGTTGCGCTCTCTTGCTCGCGCGCCCTTTTGCTCTCTCTCAAGCAAAGCGTCGTGCATGGTTTGTTCGAACACGTTGCTCTCGCCTGTTCGTGTTCGTTCGCGTTCGTGTTGCTACTCTTCGTGCGCAATGCTTTCGTTCGTTCGTTCGTTTGTACGTTCATTCGTACGTTCGCTTAATGTTGTTTCGTTGCATTCGTGTGAATGTGCTCTATGTGTCTGTTTGTGTGCGCTACACTTTGTGCCATCAATACGCGAGTTAACAGCAGTGGCAGTAGCAGCAGCAGCATCAACATCAGCCTTAGCATCAACAGCGGTCGCAGCAGCAGCCGCCGCCGCAGCAGCTGAAGCACAAGTAAGAAGTAAGCATCCTTTTCGCATTCAACTTCAAATCAGTTCAGGAGCGTTCGTCCTTGCAGTCGGAGGCTCGAAAAAAACCCAATTCGCTTAAAGTACGCGTTTATCAAAAAATTTTGTGTCAATTTTTATCGCTTGTGATTGTCGTCGTTTTTGTCGTCATTTGTCGTACATGTTTATCGCGCGCGCATTCGTTTGCCATTTGCCGTTCAGTTAGTCTTACAACATTTTGTGTGCGCGCCTTTTGTTCGCCCGCAGCCGAGCGCGCCTTTTCATTGTCAACGAAATTCGTGGCTTGATTTGGCTTAACGTTGTTATTGTAGTTGCTATTGTTGTTGTTGTTGCCACTGCCGCGCTATTAGAAGACGCCGCCAACTCATCATCATCATCATCATCATCAGCAGCAGCAGCATCATCATCAGCAGCGGCAACAACCAAAGGTGATTGTTGTTGTTGTTATTGCTTTATTGTTGTTGCTATTGTTGTTGTTGTTGCTATTGCAAATACTTGACATTTTCGCCGCCAAATTTCGTGTGACTTCTTCATCTGTGGCGGCTGGCATTCTATGCCCGGTTTGGTTGCCTGCTTGACTCGCTGGCTGTCTTGATTGCCACTGCCACAGCCGCTGCTCGCTGCCTGCTGGCCGTGACGTTGTGACATTGTGCCACTCAGTCGACTGAGACGCGCGTCGAGCACATTTCAAACCAATCCATTTGCGTGTGTTTGTTTGTCTGTTGGTTTGAGTGTGTCTGTGGCATTTTGACTCCTTGCAACTTTGTTGTTGTTGTTGTTGTTGCCATTTGGCTTACGACTTCATTGTTATTGTATTTGTTGTTGTTGTTGTTGGCGCTTTTCGCGCAAATATTTTTCAATTCAATTCAATTTGAATTTGTGTGCGTGCGTTTCTGATTTTGTTGTTATCACCATTGTTGTTGTTGTTGTCGCGTCGCGTTTTTATTTTTATTTTTGTGAAAATTGAATCTTCAACATTGACAATAAAAAAGCGTTTATTCTTTCTTCTCCGAAGTGCGTATAAAAATTAAAATTAAATGCAAATTAAATAAATAAAAACGAAACGCGCCTTTTACGGAAATCTTCAAGTCAATCTTCGTCTTACTGGCAGTCAATATCATCAACGCCAACGCGGCTGGCTGTCCGTCTGTCTGTCGGTTGGTGGATTTGCATAAAGCAATGCAACTTCGTTTAGCACAGGTAAAAGCGACGCCAAGTCGATTTCCGTTTTTCCATAACATTTCTTTCAATTCGCATTTTTATCTCTTTTGTTTCTGCCATTTTCCTTTTTGTTCCTAACATTCTTTGTTTGTTTTGTTTGTTTCGTTGTTGCTTTGTTGCCATGTCCATGCCAATGCCATATAGCCAAGCTTAGTTTTCCATTTCAGGGCCTAGCCTGGTTTTAGTTATGGCTTTCGCTTTCTCGCATAATGTCAGTTTTATTTGGTTTCGTTGCTGCGCTGCTCTGCTTTGCTTTTAGTTTGCGATCGGCTCTGTTACAGATACAGTTGGCTGCTGGCTGCTGTATTTGCGCAAGCCTCTTGACTGGCGGCAGTGGCATTGGCATCATCATCATCATCACCGTCGTCGTCCTCATCGTAGCCAAAAAGATTTATTGTGCTTGCAATGCTTGAGCTCGCATTCTGCCACAATAGCACACACGACACACGACTCACGACGACACACCTCAGTTGCACATCAACAAGCTCGATAAAACCAAACCAAACTGAACCAAACCAAACCGAACTTAACTCAGCACTACTTTATCACCCCCCCTGCTCTTATAGCATACTCTTTGCTTTCGTTTCCGGTTCCGTTTTGGCACTTTGCATTACATACACCCCCGCTACACACCGCCCCCTCTTGTTGCTTCATCATATAATCTCTGCTATTTGCATCGCATACTTTGCTTCGGATTTAGCTATGGATTTAGTTATGGTTTCTTTCTTTTGCCAGTCTGCCATGCCTTCCGTCTTCTGCTGCCGCTGCTACTGCTACTGCCGCTGCCGCTGCTGTACTTCAGTTGCGCTTTTTGCCGACACTATCTCATCACATTCGTTTGTCTTACACTTTTTTTTTTGTTTGTTTGTTTCCTTTATCTCATTCATTTCCCACGCTCGTTTCATTCATGCTCGCAGCGTACGAGACGTATCTCTGTATGTGTGTGTGTGTGTGCACACCTTGAAGACAGGATTTCGCATAAAACGGAAATGGCATTATCCTCGCACATATTGTTGTGAGGACTTTAGTTTTTATTACAACAAAAAAGCATAAATACATGTGTGTCTGTCTGTCTCTCCGTCTCTCCGTCCATTCGTCCGTCTGTCTGTCAGTTTGTTTGTTTGACAGTGTGCATCGATTTGTACATGTGTCTGCGCGCGCTGCTTTCATAGCACACACTAATAATCCCACACCACACACACACACACATGCACATACACATGCTCAGTTGCGCGCCAAGGCCATAACCATATCCTGCTATATCCTTTTACTTACCTTAACTTTAATTTATGTGCGTTCTTTTGCAAAATTCCCTTAAAAATGCTCACACTCCTTCACACACACACACACACACACACACACACACACACACACACGGAGAGTGACTTACGCACACACATACCGCTAACATGCGCTAATAGTTTTGGTAACTCATTGCCGTCTTTGTGCACCTCCTCCTCCTCCTCCAACCCAAACCCCATTCAAGCCTCTAGCCGCTGCCCCACCGCCGCTTAGCCCATTAGCTGCACTCGCAAGCCCATGTTTCTCGGTTTTTACACATGCAGCACCTGAAGGCGTTTCATTTCGTTCCGCGGTGCCTTCCTTTGCTTTGGCTTTGCTTTGGTTGAGCGACGCTTTTGTTTGGCAAGACAAGATTTATGTGGCCATTGGCTAAACACCTTTCATTTGGCCAACTGGCATGGGTCACTCACAACGGCAAAGGCAACGGCGATCGTCTTCCCACAAGCCGAGCCGAGCCTATCCTGTGAAGTGAAGTGAGTGAGTTTTCGCAGCGACCTAAACAAACACTCGAGGTGTGCAAAGTTGCGTCGGCTTCACTTCGCTTCGCTTCGCTTCACTTGACTTTGCATTGTTTTGGTTTAGTTTGGTTCGGTTTTGCGTTTTACGTTTGGGCGCCTCCTTGAGGTTACATTTCGGTTTATGTTAAGAAAAGAAACTGTCCGTCTCTCTCTCTGTCTGTCCGTCTGTCTGTCCAGCCGTTGGTATGTCCTGCCACTTGTACATTTGTTTGTTAGCTTGTCTGCCAGTCAGCAAACTGTCCGGCAGCCAGCTAACCCGCTTAGCACGCGCAGTCGGCTGCTCGACCGTCTGTCCGTCTGTCTGTCCGACTGTCGGCCTGTCTGCTTGACTGCCTGTTTTTGCTTAATCACAACACGTACATTTGCATATTGGTTTCGTAAACTTGAAATCCTTTAAGGCGTAACCCTTTTTTCTTTATTTTTCAGCGTTTTTTGTTTTTGTTGCTTTTGTTGTTGTTGTGTTGTGTTGTGTTTCTTTATCTTTGTTTTCGTTTACTCGTTGTTTTTTTTGCCCCTTTTTTTTTTGCAAGCTGAAGTAGTTCAAGTTCAGGCATATGGACTACATTCGTAATGTAACAGCTGTGCAGGGCGCAGGACGCAGGACGAAGGGCGCAGGGCAAATCCGAACTCTTCTTCGACTTGATGGCATTGTATCTTTGCTTTTATGATAGCTCAAAATTTGAAATTGATGATGAGCTGTGATTGTTTGAGTTGGGTTTGGGTCTGGTTCAGGTTCAGGGTCTCCGTCTTCTTCTTCGTCTTGCGCTGGCTTTGGCTCCGGCTCTGCATCTACTGTATGTATGTGTGTGTCTTACACCAGAAGCGTTAATTGCTTTGCGAATAATCGTTATTGCCGTTTCCCGAACCGCTGTCACACCGCCGCCACCAACCACACCTTCACCCTCGCCTTGCACAGCATGCGTTTGTCCTTATTGTTGTTTAAGTCGAAAAGTTTAAATCGCACAAATTTGTTTGGTCGTGTGTTAAAGTGGCAACGGTATTGTTTTAATATGAAATTAAGTATGACTTAAGAACTAAAAAGTTTCACGTGTTATCATCACTCGTCGTCGTTGTTGGGTTCATTTCCAGTAAACTGTAAACTTATGCTTATGCTTATAAATACTTTCGGCTTGTTTGGCCGAACTTTGATTACTTAAAAATAGACCAAGTCATTTCACAACATTGAGCTCAAATGTTGTTAGTAAAGCGTTCATCTGAACTTTGGGTTAACTTCATTTTAATGAGGCAATATTTGTTGTTGTGTATTATATATGTTGAAATCAATAATTCTGAAATTAAGTTTTGGGATACGCACTTAGCATAGTTTGATTCTAATGAATGCAGATTTTTGTTTTGTTTTGTTTAAATTAATAAGTTGTTGAAGTAAGACTTATGTTACAAGGCGCCACTTGGCACATACGTTAGGCTAGTATTCAAAATTTGTTCTTGAAAATAATATTTCAAAATAAGATTTATTACTATTTACTAAACATGTTTTGTAACTCAATCTTATTTCTTATCTGTTATTCAATCAATACACTATTTATTCATCCACCTATCTATCATGTTTCATTTGACATCTATCAAAACCAATAACTTCTAACCAATTCATGTATTCTTTAATTTATTATCATATCCTTTTTGCCATATTTAATAAGTTTTAGCCTTATAGATATTTACTATACTAATAAAACACCTGCGAATCGTGTTGTTACTTCAAAAAGCCATTGTTGTTTTAAGCGATTCAATATCAAAATAAAAATGTTTTTATCATGCCTGTGAATATCTTCAACAAAAACTAAAATTGAAAAAATACAAAACCAAAAAAGGAAAAAATATATTCCGAAAAAAAAAAAAATAAATAAAAGATTGGACATCAAAAAATCGAAGCTTCTGTCGATGGTGTCAAAAATGGTGTGTGTTTTTATAGAAAAAAAAAAAAAAAAGAAGAAAAACAAAAGTGCCAAAGAATTTTGATTGACATTTTTGTGTTTGAATGGCAAATTTGATTGAAAAATGTACGAAGTTGTTGATTTCTTATTTGCATATTTGTTTACAACAAAGTTTTGCATTTTCAAATTAATTAAAGCAGAATTTGTTGTCACTTCGAATGCAACATTTTTGTCAAACTGTAAATTGCGGTAACAGTAAAATTCCATAACAATTTCGCATAGACAACAAAACATGGCTCAGCATATGGCCCAGTCGAGACGAGTCGGGCCAGGCTGGGCTGGGCCGTCCATCATCTTCATGATTTGCATGCCAGCGGCGACAGAAGGTATAACTTTATCTTCTTAGATGAATTCACACTTCTTAAATGCTACGTTATTGTTATTGTTGTTGTTGTTAATATTGTTGTGGAAGGCGTTCAGGTTGTGGTGGTGGTGGTGGAGGATGGGCATGAATTTTGGTTGCATAAATAAATAGTTAAGGAATGTAGAATGAAGTGTCTCACTTTGATTACCACAAATGTAATTTAATAATAATTTTTATTAGATTTTGAAGCATATTTTTGAAGCCCTAATTTGTTTATTCTTTTCGTGTTTTCCAATTGGCCGTCGGCAAAACAACAACATTAGCAACAACAACAACAAAATATATAATAAAGAAAACATAATTAAGTACATATTTTCGCCCCTTCTAACACACACACACACACACACACAGTGGAACAGACACAGACACCCACACAGACACATGTTTGCTGATTCTAACAAGATTCTAACAACAAATTTTTAGACCTTCATCATAACTTGCATTTCGCTTCGTTTGAAAACGTTTAGTTTGCTTTGGTTTGCTTTGGTTTGGTTTGCTTTGGTTTGAGTTCTTTGAAAGCTCATGTCTCCGGAACGAAACATTTTTCAAACCAACGCCTTGCGATCCAATCCAATGCGATGCGATGCGTTGCGCTTGTGAGCTGATTTTACCCTAAGGGCACGGTTTGTGTTTCGTGTTGCGTGTAATTTGTACGTAAACAACAAGACCAAGTTTATAACTTGGCGGTAGCGAGACTCCACACACACACACACACACACACACGGCAATACTAGCACACATCTTAGAAATGTTAGATGTAAAGGGAGTTGACATGTCACAATTCTTATAATTGTAAATTTTAATACGACATAAGGAAAAAAATAAATAGAAAAGGAAACCTATTCCAAGAAGTTGTTATATATGTCATTTAGAGAACTGTACTGAAGTATCTTGTAAATTATAAAATTAATTTAAAGTATCAATGTTGTTTTCGCCGTTTGGCGGCTTCTAAGTGCGCCTCATATTTCGTTGTTGTTGTCGTTGTTGTTGTCGTTGTTGTACTTGTTTGTTGGCACGTGAGTTGTTTTAAAAATGACAAACAATTCAATTGAAAAATGAGCCCGTCGGCTGCGTTGTGTGTTCTGTTGGTTTTCATAATATTTGTGGCTTCATTGGCTTCGCTTAAGGCTTGTAAAAATGCACGTGTCCTAATGTACATACATAAATACATAAATACATGAATACAACATCGAATGTCAACTAAAACAAATTATTGATTCGAGTCTATTTTTATTGCAAATAATTGATATCAGCATTGAAACAAAATATATATATTTATTGAGTTACAGTGTAGCTGTGATATAATGAAATTGAAGCGCATAAAGTAATACAAAATTATAAAGTTAACTCTCAACTATTATAAATTATCACACAAAATTTAAAGTTCGAAGCACAGTAAAGTCTCAATATCATGAAATTATTCTCTAGAAGCCCGCGTAGAAGACAAATAAATAACAATTAAATTTATAAATTATTTTCGCGTTGTTTAAAATGACATACTCGAATTTGTTATTGAAAGACCTTTGGGCGCACACTTGTCTCTTTAAAAGTTTTGGTGAAGTCTATAAATTATTGACTGGATCCAATAATATCTCAGAAAGCGGAAGAGTTGTCTTTACAAATCTCATGTCATTGTTTTAGTACATGAATTAATTAATGCTTTTAAGGTTTACAGGAAAATCTCACGTGAGATAATGAGAATATTCGTCAAGATCGCAATAAACGTCACTAAGGGTGAGTTCTTAAGAAAAAACCGCACATTATTAATCTTGCTCTTCTGATAAATAGACTTTATTTTACATGAGCAACTTTGAGACTCAGAAAAAATGCAATTGAATAAAGTTTGACTGTACTTAAGTGATTTCAATCCTAAATGTTTATAATTAAAACTGTTAGCTGTTTATGAATTGTAAATGAAGTTAGTTTTGGCTCTGATAATTTTTGCACTATATTGATTTAATGATATTAATGATAAAGATGATGATGGAAAGATTAAAGCAGCAGCAACACTTTTCACAAACATGCACAGAAACTGTCGAATCATATCAATGTCATGTCAAAGAGAATTAATTAATTAAGCTGTTCTTGAGTTGCCAAAGTAAATTTGCCGTAATCGCAATTCAAATGTCAGTTGGCTTTGTTCATTTATAATTGAAAAGAAACTAAATGCGATAAAAGTTTTAATTTTCTTATCTTTGCTCAATTGCTTTTGCACACTAACACACACAAATACACACACACACATACACACATTGATACAAAGAGCATAAAGCAAATACGCTTATCATTTAATCATTCATTATCTTGCCAAAGATATTGTGCTATTACATTCAATTAGATGTTTTTGACAGGTGGTTAACTATATACAAAAACACACACACACACACATACACACACATACATAGGAGCACACATGACTGCACATAAACATATATTATATATAAACAAGTAATTATGTAGTTAAGCGTTAAATTTAATATATCAAAGCAAATGCCATTAGCGTTCGACTTGTAAAATAGCGAAGAAGCTTAAAACCTTCAACGCTTCAAAAAAAAAAAAACAAATAGCAAACAAAGCAAAGAAAGAAAAAAAAAGCAAGGAGATCATAAAATGGCAGTCAATTCCGCAATTCACAGCGCTGTGATTAAACATGAACGAGGCGAAAAATTGTCGAATTTATTACTTCATTGCCTTGAAGTATGCAACGCAACTGAGCAAAGCAATGCGTATGAATGGCATTTATCTAATTGCTAAACGGAGAATTTTATCAGCAATGGTAATTCATTTAATGCCGCGCACAAAGATTACAATGAAAATCCCAACAGAACTCGACAGAAAATCCATCCACAAAAAAAAAAAAAGGAGCATCAGCTTCAGCAAGAGCAACATCAGCAAACGCAATGAGGACAAGAATGACGCTGATGGCAAGCCAAGAAGCACGAGCAGCAGAAGTGTTAATTTCAACATGTATTTTCGTGAATAACTCTCACTGACCTCAGCAATTACTCCACGCCTTTATTTTAATTACAAAAAAAAAAAAAAAAAGGAAGGCGGCAAAAAAAAAAAAAAAAGGAAGCACAAAGAACAATGCCAGTCAGCAGACAAAAAAGTTAAAAGTAATACCACAAAAAAACAAGCAAAATCAAGAATGAAAAGCCACCAACAACAACAAGAGAAAACCCGTAGAAAACCGAAAGTAGAATGAAGAAACGAAAGCAGAACGCACAACGCAAAATTAGGATAAAATCCCGCGGGCATAGTTTTAATTCCCAATACAAATATCACTACACGAAGTACAACGTGCATAAATTTCAATGACGTTGCTGGTTACTCCTACACGTCGCTGCCGGCAGCGCAGTCGCGACGCTCATACACTGAGTTAGAGTAACTCACTCACTCACTTATACACTTATACAGACTTAGTGAGTGTGGCAATTCGGCATTCACTCATTTACCAAATCACGTACACTGATTCGGCCCAGTAGACACGCTGACTCTTGACTGAGTCACTCAGTCAGTCAGCAAGCCAAAAGTCGGATCAGAAAAACAGAACAGCAGAAATCAAGTGAAAGCCATTGAGTCAAACCAACAGCCATCGAGTGAGTGAGTGAGTGAGCTAGTCAGTCATTAAGTCAGTCCGTCAATCAGTCAGTCCGTCAGTGAAATGATGCCGGCTATGCTGGCTTGTCGTGTCGTGGCTTTGCGTGTGCTAATGTTGCCTTCGACATGTCCGTTGCCATTGCCTTACTTGCTGCTGTTGTTGCTGTTGTTGTTGTTGTCGATGTTGTGGCTGCCGCTGCTCATTTAAATAAATAAAGAAATCTGAAGTAACTTCTTGAAATTCCAACACATTCCATATCATTACTGAAGGAACCCACAAAAATTTCCTCAATCCTTAGCTGTGGCATGCACTCACACACACACACACACACTCGCATACACATACGTGCGCGCATACAGTGAAATTCTGAGTGTAACCCAACAAACATCTCTTTGACTATTTGCTTGCCACCCGCATACACATAAGACATGACAGACACCAGAAGAAGAAAATGTTGAAGTGGTGGCAGCGGCGGCAACGGCGGCGGCATAAGAACAACAACAAGAAAGCCATAAAAAAGAAAAACTGTAGCGGATGCGGATGTGGGCTTGTACACGCGTATGTTCGCTTATACTTACGTGCATATGTATGTGTGCGTGTACTTAACAGACACTCCGGCGTAGACACAGGCACGCACACACACACACACACACGCGTACACATGCAGATTTCATAGACAGGGTCAAAGCATAAACTTGTTAAGAGAAGCCAAAGCATTAAACGCATTAAAAGCATACGAACAATATGTTATGTTAAATAAAGAGCATAACATAACAGTGCCTGTCGCTCTGTTAAGTCTAACAGTCTTTTGCTCTTAACAGTTTTCTCTGCGCTCTTAGCAAATGCATTGCCAAATTTTGTTAGGCGCACATGAAACGCGTCTGTTGGCGGTCAAAAAAAAACAAACAGCCAAAAAAGCAGCAGCAACAACAACAACAACAAAGCCATACAAAAAACTGTTAAGCATAAAATTTAATAAAATCAAAAACAATAACTCTGCTAACTCATGCTCTGCTTAATGCATGCATGCGCTGTCTCTCTCTCTTGGGCGCGCTTACTTTGCCTGCTGCGTGTGTGTGTGTGTGTGTGTTCAATGCTGCTTTGACTCTTACACGTTGAGCGCTCTTCTTTTTATACTTCGCTTGGCTTTGTTGTTATGGTTTTTTGTTCTTGTTTTTTTTTTTTTTTTTAGAAAAATGTTATTACGTGCCTTTGCCCTTCTTTGCTTTGCTTTTACACATGCCGCCCGCGCGTCTCTTTTGCGTCTACAATGTCATCATAGCCGTCAACGTCTTCGTTTGCGTTGTTGTGCCCGTTGTTGTTGTCGTTGTTGTTGTTGACGTCGTTGTTGTCTTCGCTTGCGTCTTGATTTGATGTTGCGCGTAGCTCAGCATCTTCTGCACAAAGTTATGCGCCTAAACATAGTTTCTATAGTTGATTGTGTTGTTATTTTGCTGTTCTTGTTTTTGTTTTTGTGCTTCTGCTTGTGCTTCTTCTTCTACTTGTGCCATTCTAGAATTTTATTTCGTTATTTTTTTTTGTATATTTTTTTTTGTATTTTTTTCGATACTTGGCGCTGTAATGTCATTGTTGCCGCTTGCTAGCTTTTGCTTGGCTTGGCTGCTAATGCTGTTGTTGTTGTTGTTGTTGCTGTTGCCATTGTCATTACATTTTTATTTGAAGCTGCCACATTTTTTTGTTGTTATTTTCTGCTTGGTCTCAATGGCATTAGGGGCTAATATTTATATATGATTTTTTTGCCATTTTTTTCGCCCTTTTTTTTTTGTGTGTGTTATTTTCTTTTGTTTTGCCAAGTTGATTGAGTGGCGCACACATACGACATATGAGTGCTTTTGCGCTCGCCTCAAAGTGCTGCTGGTCTCCCTGCACGACTGTGTGTGTGTGTGTGTGTGTGTTTCTGTCCGTCTGTTGCTTTGGTTAGTTGACATGTTTGTTGCTCATGTCGCAGTCTTGTTGTTCTTTGTTGTTGGTTGTTCGTTGTTGTTGTAGTTTGGCATTTTTGAATTGATTACGATATCAATTATTATTTGCTTTTTCGCGCTTCACAGCACGGCACTTTTGTTTGGCTTACTGCGTTCCCAACGGTAAACGGTAAACCGTTATTCGTTATACGTTGCTTGTTCATTGCTTGCAGCTTGTTACCCGCTGCGGTTTCAATTCGATTTCTATTGTATTACGATTTTGAAGCATCGCAATGACTCTTTTCGCTTTCCAATTTTTCGTTACATTTTTTTTTTTGCTTCTTCTTCGCATTTTGCCGTTTTGCTGCGCTAATGCACAGGCAACATTTTTTTTCATGTTTCGCTTAAAAGTATGCTGCATTTTTTTTCATTTTCATTTGTCTTTGCATACACGTTTCAATCGCACTTTCTACATAAATACATATGAAATTTTGTGCAACGGTATACGGCTTGGGCCATGGTTGGCGTCAACAGTGCACAGCAGAGGACAACAGTGCACAGCGCATCTCAAACTGCCATGCCATGATGCTCAATACACATGCAAACATTTTTGGCGGAAACCGCGTTCATGACAACATTTGCTGTTCTTGTTGTTGTTGCTTGCTGGTGCTTGCTGCTTGACTCTGCTGCTGCCGCGGCGTCGAGTTGAGCTGGATAATTCTGTTTGAGAACTGTTTTGAAGTTGAAGTTTGGTTTCGTTGCATTCGAGCAATACTTAAGTTCAACTAAACGAAACGAAACGAAAAACTGAATACCGCGCGAGCGATGAGTTGTGCGAAGCAAGCAGCAATGCTTGCTGCTGCACGTCGAACAATTTCAGGCCACATTAAATGCTCAGCGCTGAAATTCGTCTGTAAAGTTATTTATTAAATTTTTTAATTTTTCTATTTACGCTTTTTTTTTTGTCTTTTCCTTTTTTCAGTTGTTTCTTTTACTTATTTTCGTCGTTTTTTGTTTTTCTTGTTTATTGTTTAAAGCAGTTTTATGTTGACTTGCAGCTCAAGCATGGCTAAATTGAAATTTGCGTTGAAAATGATTAAAGTTTTTGGTGCTTGAGCTGAAATTAAGACCATGAGTTGGCAATTAGAAGGCAAAATAAATATTAGAAGTATTATAAGTTGTTTGTTTATTGCATATTTGTCAATGCTCAACAGCTTTGACTTTGACTAAATTGCGCTCCGGCTGTCGTCATTTATCATCATGCATATGAAAAAGGACAGCCCGGACCAACGACAACGACCAATGAGGGAAGTGTGAAGGCGTGTGTGGGGGAGGAGTGTTGGAAATGTAAGCGCAAAAGAAGTAAAAATATATATACAAATAGTGAATAAATAAATGCCACATCCTGTGGCCACATTGCACACTCAACAACAACAACAACGACAGCAACAACAACAACAATAATAACAATAACAGATTTCATAATTCGAAATTGTTTGAGAAGCGAAAATTAATTTCACATTCACCTCAACGTATGAGTAATTTCATAGTTAATGAAATATTTTCCACAAATTTTATTTATGCATGTATTGCGCATGCAACAAAATGCGTATTCATGTGCATGTGTGTGTCTGTGTGTGTGTGTGTGTGTAGATTTTTATTACTACTTTTTGTTAGCAAAATGTTTGGCATTCATTTTGATTTGATTTGTGAAGCTTTGTGAATGCACTCACAACTTGTATGAGTGTATGTCTGTGTGTGTGTGTGTGTGTGTGTGTGTGTGTAAGCCACTCATTTGTTGCATAAAACTTTTTGCCACTTCATGTGCAACCTGTGCTACACAACACACTAGTCATCACACACACACACACACACACACACACACACACACACATGCGCGCTGCCGTCGAGTTTTGAACTTTTAGTTGTGTGCGGGCCGTGCATGAATAAGTGCCTTTGGCTAACTTAAATGGGTTTTACTGTACACAATATTGTGCCAACTCACACACACACACACACACTGAGACACACAGAGAGGGCGACAATGCCATCAACAACAATAAGCGTGAGCATTGTAACTGTTTTCATGGCAGGCAGACCGAGTAAGAATTACTTTTAGCATGTTTGCTTCGCCGTTTCCTTTGTGCGATAATTAAAAAATAGCAAATTGTATTAAGACGTTGTTGCTTGTTCTTGTGTTGCTCAAGCACATTCATGTACATTTCGAATGTCTTCAGTAGCAGCAGTGGCAGTGGGCGGCAGAGGGCAGAAGGCATGGCAGTGCGCAAAGCGGCGGCGGCATCCGTTTCCGCAAAGCAATATAGCAATGAGCAAACGTCTAAACAAAGTATGCGCAAGTGTGTGGTAAGGGTGTGGGGTAAGTGGTGCGGTGTGCGTGGGTTAGTTGCCATGAAGGTGGCAAAACAAGCCAAAAAGGTAACAAAAGTATTGGCCAAGAAGCCAAAAAGCCTTCAAAAAGCTCACGTGCGCTCTCACATTCACGTACAAAATTCACGGCATAGTCGTTGTCATCTGCCCGCCGCCGCACCCACCCCCCCCCCCCCCCCCCGCCGTACATTTCCGCCGTTTCTTAGTTTCGGACACTCAACGCGTGAGGCGTTTGTATGAGGCATGTATTAACTTGACTAAAACTGTAAATGTTATAGCAAAAATGAGGGGCAGGGGCTGTTGTTCGGTGCCCATTGTGTTCGGGAGCGTGCATTAAATGCCGTTACATTAAGTTTAATGTGTGTGCGTGTTTAGTTGATTGTTGACTTGATTTGTTTTCTTCTTTTTGTTTTTTTGCACGGCCGTTCCAACCCACCCCCCTCCGCCACCACTGTTGTGCTGCTTGCGTATGCGAGGCAACCAAACCGAAATACTCTTGCCCGTTGTTGTTATTGCCTTTGTTCAAATGGTTGTTTTGGCTATCCAAAAAACAAATTGTTTTTCTTACTTTGTATGCCTTTTTTTTTCCCTACTTTTTTTTTTATTATACATTGTTGCTTTTTGTTGTTGTTGTTGTTGTTGTTGTAGAGTGTTATTTTTCTTGTTGCCAAGTTTTGCCTGCGAAGCCAATGAATGACTTTACTCACTTCACTACACTACACTTCACTTCACTTCAGTTCTTTCGTTCATTCCTCCTCCTCCTTCCACTCCTTTCTCGCAAAACAAATGTTAACTTTGGAATTTTTTGATTTAGTGACTTTAATTTACGCTGCTCAGGTGTTTCGCTAACTGCAACAGCAACCCCCGCACCGCACCCCAGACCCCTTACCCCACGCTTTTTGGCGCACAAACGTTTGCTCGACCATGTCTGTCATGCCGATTTTCACCTGCACACTTAAGCTACAATACAAGCTAGTCTATGTGCCAGTGTGTCTGTGTGTGTGTGTGTGTGTGTGTGTGTGCGCCAACTGTCGCTTCACATTTCACGCTGAACGTTCACCATTCAACATTGAACATTCAACGTGTTCCAACGTCCATCGTTTGTTCATTCGCTTATTCGTTATGTCGTTGATTTGTGCTCTGCTCTGCCGTTCCCTTCCGTTCGTTCCCTCGCTCAGGCAGTCAGTTGGCTCGTTGGTTCGCTAGCTTGGTTCGTTCGCTTGGCAAACGTCTCCCTTCGCATGTTTTGTATTTCGTTTTCATTTTTAGTGGTGCGGAAAATTGATTTATTACTTGGAAAATAAAATGTGCTACGTGTCGCATACACAAATATTCTTACACACGGACAAACCAATATACATAAACGTCGACAGGCAGTCTGTCAAATCGCATCACACAGACACACACACACACACAGACATACGAAGCTTCAGCAGCAGCAGCGGCGGTGGCAGCAGCGATAGACAGACAGACGCGACAGCAGCCACAATAACAACGCAACACAACGCACAATCACAGTTGCACACACACACACACAGACACACACACAGACACAGCTGCCACAACTACATGTCACTCACACCTACGCGTGTGCACAAATATTTTTGATAAATCAATCAATCAATGTGATTTTTTTCTTTCCTACGCTTTTGTTTTGATTCTCTCTTTGTTTTTGTTGTTTTTGTTGTTGTTTTTTTTTTTTTATAATCTTAATTTGTCTTTCACTCGCTGACTGACTTCGGTTTTGCGATTTTGCCAGCAGGCCACGCTTGACGTTCTACGCCGCTTTGCTTTGCTTTGCTCACACGCTCGCTGTTTGATCGTTTGTTTGTCTGTCTGTCTGTCTGTTTGTTTGCTTGTGCGTTATAATATATTTTATGTTTGTATTGTTATTGTTTTTTTTTTTTTTTTTGGTTTGCTGTTGCCCCTTTCTCGGTTGCCCTTGCCCTTGCGCTAGCTCACACCATCAATATTGCTGACTGGCTTTGCCCTTCAGAAGATTTGTTTGTTTTAGCTTGCTGCTGCTCTTGTTGTTGTTGTTGCTATTATTGTTATTGGTGGCTTGTAGTGCTTTTGGTTGATGTTGTTGTTGTTGTTGGTTGTTGTTTTCAGCTTTGGGCTTATGTTTTGGCATTTTTGCAATTATTTTTCGCACAAAATGTGGTTTTAGCAGTTTAATTGCTTTTGGCAAGTATATGTCCGTAGTTATTTTAGCAAATTTTCACAACATCAGCGTCGATTTATATGCACAGCACACACACACACGCACACACACAAGCAATTCGGTTACGCACCTCATGGCAGCGCCAGCAGCGGCAGAGGCGGTGGCAGCGGCGACAGCAGCTGGAGTTGGCAATACTAATTGTTGTTGTCGCTTGTTTTCGTGCTTGTACGCTCTGTGGCTGAGTCATAAAACCTGTGCATGTTCTACACACACACACACACGCATACATGCATATTAGCACACTTAGCTAGTCATCTTGGCAGCGCACAACGCGACGTATGCGTGACATTAATTTAATTGCAGTTTCGGCTTTGCCACACACACACGCACACTGAAGCATGTTCAGGCACAACACAACAACAAGTACAACAACAACAAGTAGAAATCAGTAAAAGTTTGACGCCTCAAATGACATCTTTGATTTAATTTCTTTGCTAATGTGTTGCATTGCTGTTGTTGTTGCTGTTGTTGTAGTACTTATCTAACTACTAAATAGCTGATTTATTTCTTTATCCGAGCATTTTCTTTTAATGCGTTAATTTCACTTTTGGCAACAGTCTAAGTGCGCTATTTAGTATGCTCGAAGTGCCATTGCCCCCTGCCACCGCCCCTGCCACAGACACAGACATCGCGCTTTGTTCTTGGCTGAGCTCATTCAAAGTCAAGTCAACTCAGTTCAACTCAGCTCAGCTCGGTTCGGCGCAAGTCAACTCATTGCAAGGCAAACTCATCTCATCTAATTTCACGTCGGTTTCATGCTCAACGACAGTAATGAGTTAATTATAACCGAAAGGCGTCTTATGTTATATGTTATATGTCTTTATGTGTCGCAAGTGCCATCATCATTGAAACAGTTGCGCGTCCATACATGACTCCGGCTCTACACATATGTATTCGTGTGTTTGTATATATGTTGTCTACGCATTATGATAATGATATGTGCACAAGATCCGCTTACAAAGGCACACACACATGTCGTTTCAACAGTCTGTCAGTCAGTCAGTTAGTCAGTCAATGTGTGTGTGTGTGTGTGTGTGTGTGTGTGAGTTGTGCTCGGTTGCAACACATCTGCGTTGGGTTATATCAATTAGCTGCTTGTGGTCGCGCTTACGGTCACATGCTGTTGATGTCTGTCCGTCTGTCTGTCGCTGAGGTGTTGCCGTACTTAAAGTCATTGGCGCCCACACAACGCTTGAATTATTCATCTATGCTGGCGAAGTGAAGCCTTCATTGCAACTCATATAAACTCAATTTTTGTTTTTCGTATTTCGCAAGAAAACCAACAAAAAAAAAAACAACCGTAAGTTGAAGTGCGTCTTTTTTACGGTTACGTCTCCGGGGAGCAACTTTTTCACACTGTCCGAAATGAAGTCGAGTCTTAGAGCCTTAACCATGGCCGTAGACATGCGAAGGCGACACAGCCAGCCAACCAGTCAGTCAGTCAGTGAGTGAGTGAGTGAGTATAATGAAACAGGTGGCGGTGATGCGCGACGACAGACAACCGTCCAACCGTCCTTCTGTCCACCTTGCTATGTGTGCTTGTGTGTGTGTCAACTTTCATGATTCGTCGGCTTGGAGAAATTGTGATGGTATACATTATTTTTCAATTGGGAATTGTCTGTTGCTACAGCAGCAAATCAATAAACGTGCAAAAAGCAGATGCGAAGAGTAGGGAAGAGAAGACAAAATAAACTGCTTCATAAAGTATCTGTAATAGTTTGCTTTCAGGCTTGTCAGAATTTCAAACTTTACCTTTTCAGCGCTCAAGTGCAATTTTGACAGCAACAAAACACTAAAAGCAAAATTGAAAGCAAAAGCAAAAGCAACAGAAAAAAACTTACTTAAAAATGAGATGTTTTAATGAAAGTTTGTCGCTTTGAATCTATTATTTAACACAGGTGTACTTAGGTGATGACTCCAGAAGCGTTTCAGTGTTTCTGATTTAGTATCAATTAGTATAGAAAGCCGATATTGTCATTTTTCGTTGCCAAATTGTAAGTACAGCTTGCCAGATTGAAAGCTGTTACCGTTACCTTTACCGTTACCTGTTGGCAAAGTGCGAAACAAGAAAGTTTTTAAGTCGCCCTAAGCTCAAACAGTGACACTTTCGCCTTAAGCGTGCCGTGCCGTGCCGTGCCATGGTGTGCCGTGCCGTGCCAGGAGGCGCATAAAGGCTACGAGAAGATTTCTGGCAACGCACAAAAGTTCACAACAAAAATATTAACTCTTCGTAAATGTTTTGAGATTTTGTGCACAATTTTTAATCGAATTTGTGTAGCAAAACTTTTTTCAATTTATTTAGTTTGCATTAAATGCTAATTAGCCTAAAAGAGTTCAACAAATATTTAGCAAAAAAATAATGCTTTATTTAAAAAATAAATACAGTCGAACTTCACTACGAACGAATGCACATGGCAAATCACACATTTAACATAACATTAATTACATTCGCTCATTGTTCTTACATTATTGAATGTTAAAATTCATATAGAGTTGTAATTACGTTAGGCAATCAAGTTACGTGGCAACGAAATAGTTTCAATTTAAGATGATGTTCTTATTGTGGGACATTTTTAAACTGAAAGCAGTGATAATTATTTTCGGCGTGAAAGGGCAACACTTTCGTTAACAGGTGATCTGCATTAACAGCAGTGTAAACTTTAACAGTGAGTTTTACAGAAGTAGCAGAAAGAACAGCTGACAAGAAGAAGTTTACAGTGATCGCAGAGTTGTTTTTTTTGCGACATTTTCAACTTTTGGCGATTTTTCAATTATGTTTTACATCTTCTCGGAACAAAGTTGTATTTTAATATTGCCAACTACAAAATTTATGCTTAATAAAGTATTATGCACTATCAAAATACTTGGCATTCGTTAAATTAAAGCAAAGAAACTTTAAACTTACAGATAAGCAAAGAAGCAGCTTAGAGCGGCAAGAGTTGTATTGCATTTCTCGTTATAGGGAAGCTTGACTGTATAATTGTAATAAAAGTTATTAAATTTGTAATTATTTTATGGCAATTTTTTGTGCAATATTTCACACAACAATGCCGTGTGTGTATTTTTTTGCGGACAATTACAAAACGAACGTTTGAACGAACGAACGAACGCACGAAGAATGAAAAAAGTCGCACCGCAAAACAATTTCTGCGTCGACGTGCCACATGTGTAATTGCAAGGATTAAATTTAATTAAAAAACTCTAATGTCGGTCGTGCCAAAGCATCAATATTATTGTGATTAATGCAAACATCGAAGTGTATTGCCAATGCCAATCATGAGCCAACGCAAACAAGCCGACGTCGTGCCCGCCTGAGCGACAAATGTGCGTTAAGCGGAAATTCAATTGAAAATTGAATAATTGCGGGCAAAGTTGCTTTTTATTTTGCTCGAAAGCTGAAAAGACTTTAGCGACTCGTTAAAAATGTATTAAACGAACGTTTTAAGTACGAAGCTAATCAAATTCAACGCACAAAGCATACAAACAGGCGCACAAGCACACGCACACAAACACACACACACGCACACATGTATATGCATTACGAATGAGCACATCCGTTTTGACTTTATCGAATTGAATCAAATAAATATAAATCTGTGTCTCAATAAATGCTTTTACGTGTGTCTGTGTGTGCGTGTGTGTGTGTGTAACCGAATATCACTTTTAAATCATGCACAATTGCAAAGTGAAGCTATCACTGACAAATTTGATTAAATTATAATAATGATTTATTCGAAAATTGCTCAAGTGTTTTCAATGTTGGGCAAAATGGCTCAACAGCATCAGCAAAAGCAACAGCAACAAAGCCATGCAGTGCGGCGTACAGTGGGTGCGACGTGCGATGTGCGTGCGGCTGGCTTGACTCGACTGAATTCTGTTAAATTTTCGGTTTCATTTCGTTTTGATTTGAGCCAATGAAGAAGTGAAGTGAAGTGTATGTATGTGTGTGTGTGTACATGTAAGCTAATGTACAACTGTGTGTGTGTGTGTGTGTGTGTGATTTTATGTTGCTACATGTGTAATTGCTGTTTGACATGACATTAATATTTGAAACGCACATAAAACACAATATGATTTATTAATTGGATCAATTTATTCAGCCATTATGCAGACATCGCTTTAATTTGCTGACATTTGACTGCATTTTCAGGCACTTTCTTTTTTTTTTTTCTTTCTTCTACACTCATTCGATTTATCATTATTGTGTTGTTGTTGGTGTTGTTGTCGAAGCCATCAAATCATGCATTGAGTCCCATTTGAGTTTAGGCATTTATAAATTTATATATATTGAAAAGATGCATATATTGTTATTGTTGTTGCAATGTGTGTAAATAACTCAACAGCAGCAACAACAACAACAACAACAACAACAACGATAACAACAATAAAGCAAAGCCAACATAAAACTTAAATTGAAAACAAGACATTAAAAATTTATAGTCGAATTTTGCGCAAATTGCAAACTCATACGCAAACAAACACATAAATGCACACACACACATACACACGCACACACATATATGTTGCGCATATAAAAGGAAGTTTTGAAGTCAAGGTGCGCAGCGTTTTGTATATGTTGTTGCTTTTGCTGCCTCTGCTGCTGATGATGATGATATGCAAAATCATGTTTGGCATTCGTTTATTTTTCAACATAATGAACTCATTTAAGCATGAAAAGTTTGCCAAAGTTCATTTAACAGATGAAACGGATAAGTCAAATGTTGTTCGAGCCGAAGCAGAAGCCGAAGCAGAAGCTCGTTCGCTTTAATTGGAAACACGCGGCGTATGCGTAATTTTCAATGCCTTATTTTGTGTATGCGCGCTTGTGGTATGCACGGCATCGAATCGAGTTGAGTTGAGTGGCATAATGGCATGAGTGCCTGTGGGTGTGCGTTTGTTGATTACGCTGACGGCTTTTTGCCTATTTATCAACGTTAATTCGACACAATGTCGAGAAATATGTTACTAATGCGCTTAACTATTCAAATATGCCGCCGCCTCCAACTCCGCCATTGCCACAGACACAGCTCGGATCAATTCAACTCAACTTGACACGAAGCGCTTCTGTTATATTCATTCAGCTCAGCTCAGCGCGGCTCATCGCAGCTCAGCTTTGTTGTTGTCGTTGTTGTTGCTGTTGTTGTTGCTGGCATGCCATTCAAATTAAATATTTCAATATTTCTGAAATGCTACATGCCATGTCTCTGTGTGTGTGTGTGTGTGTGTGACAACGCTTTATTTGCACGGCTAATAAGCAAAAGCGTTTGTTAAAGCCAAAAAAGCGTATATTTCTCATTGGATTTTCGCCATGTTAATTGGCAAATGTTTCGCTTTGCGCAAAGGCTTAAAACACTTTACTTTGGTTAACCCTTTTTTTGTAAACTTACAATGCACATATTTGTCAGACAACACATGCATATGTGTGTGTGTGGCATATAATAATAGCCGAACTAACAATAATGACTAAATATTTATTAGGCTCAATGCGTAGTTCATTATTATCGACAAATTTTGCAATTAGCGCATATTTTTGCCATTTAATACTTTAATGCAACGAAGCGTAGCGGAACGGTTGCAACACACATGCAATACACATGCAAATGCTTCGTGCATAAACATGAGTCTCTCAGTTAATATTCATGCGGTCTGCCTTTGAGTGATAATTATGTTTTGTATTTATTATTTTAACCGCTAATTACATAAAACACATTTTAGTGTGCGGCAACATTTAGTCAACACACACACACACACGCACACACACACACAGGCAGATGCATAAGGTGTGCGGCAGGTACGTGCATAATTTAAGTGTATCTATTTTGTGGTATTTCTTTTTTTTTTCGTATACACCCATTTTAAGCCGAGACTCAAACCACTTTCTATGACCAAAAATATTGTACATTTTAATCCTGATAAGAGTTTATCATCTATATATATGTATGTGTGTATATATGTAATTTATTTCGTCGGTTTCTGATGTTGAGCTCAGCACACACACACACACAAATGAAAAGCTTAAACTGCTTTGTGTGCTTCTGCTGCTCTTCTCTTCTCGCCTCATCTCGTCTAGGAGCGAGCGACCAGAAGCGTTCCCAGAGCAACAGAACGACTTAATTATATGATAAAATCAAGGTAAAACATAAACTTTGGTCAAATGTACAATTTTTGCCTTCATTCAATTTGCTAACGCATGCTCAACCAGCCACCGTCCCCCCTGCCCCACAACTAACCCGCCTTGCTTTGGCACTTTTGCACGCATAGACAATTGTACAAAATTTATTAAGCCTCTAACTTTGTAACAATGTGTGTGTGTGTGTGTCTGTGTGTGTGTATTTGTGTGTGTGTGCGTTGAAAATCTAGCAAGTCTTGTGCAAATTTGAATGTCAGCTTTCATTAATAAACATATGTACCAATTTGTGCGCAAAATTCGTTTGTTGTTGTTGTTGCTGTTGTTGCACTCAAGTGGCCTTGCAGCGTTTGCAGCGCGCAAAGTGTTGGCTTATTAGATACAAAAGATACTCGCGAAAGTTTCGCGCGTATAAACTTTGTTTCGCAACTTCCTTATTTGCCAAGCAATAATCATGGCGCAGCGACTTCTTCTTTTTCTTCCGCTCGACGCTCATTGCCCCTCAACTGCGCCGGGGCATTGCATTGATTATTGCACAAAACAATATAAGTCAAGGTTTGCCTCGAAGATTGACGCAACAGTCTCAGCCGAACATGTCTCGAATAAATGGAATTTGTGTTGGACAATGAAGCGAAAGCTATGAGCAAGCGTGTCTCAAGAGCTTATGTATTCATTAATAATAATAATAATAAAAGCAATTGTCGGAACTTCAGTAAGAATTGACTTCGGTCTGCGACAACGCCATGTCGAATT
This sequence comes from Phortica magna, assembly GCA_037044515.1. NCBI lineage: Eukaryota > Metazoa > Arthropoda > Insecta > Diptera > Drosophilidae > Phortica > Phortica magna. The sequence goes on from JBAMBP010001178.1 coordinate 81,083, forward strand.
CAACAGTTGAAAGCAGACAAAGTGGCCTGAAGATGTTGGGCCCATGAAAGAGTATCCGATTGAGCTGAGTTAGTTTGCTGTGCCGTTGGTTAAATGTTAGGAACTGTTTTGCTTATAACTGCCAAAACGAGGCACAGATCAAACTGAAACTTAAGACTTTGTAAAGACGGCATGTTAGATGTTAGATGTGTCTATTAAAGCATGCGGCCTGCAGAGTGTAGCTTAACTGAGTGTTAGATAGTTTGTCATTTTTGGCTGAGTGCCGGAAAAGACTAAGAAAAGATTTAACGGCAAACGGCATGTAAGAAAAGCCTGAAATTATCCTCATTAGATCTGTGGCGTGTGCTACGTGAAAGATTAGTGAAGTGCTACACACAGAAAGAGTTAGACTAGATTATAATACAAAAACAGTTCATCGATTACTTTTTTTAATTATTTCAACACTTTTTGCTTCAAAGAGAAAATTCCGGGCAATAAAGTGGTTGAAAATTAAATGAAATTTACTATTAAAATCACCGATTAAATTATTTTTCTACTTCATGCTGAACTTTTTGTGTTTCTATAAGCATTTTTAATATTACTTAAATGGGCATTATCATATTATTTGAACATGAGTTCAGTTACCTACAAACAAACGCACACAAAGTTTACTTGACAGCTGAGTAACACTTGACTAAGCTCATTTGAGATCATACACAAAAGCCAAAGATACGCACTCAGTCTATGATACATTCACTTGACTCAACTCAACTCGAGTCGAGTCGCCTCAACTCCCTTTAAGTTGCATCAACAAGAGCTTAAGTCACTCTATCGCAAATATTTTTGCAGTTTGCCAAGCCAAACAGTTTGGATTATTGTCTGAAAGGCAAATCACTCGCACACACACACACACACACACACACACACACATATGTGCACCCGCACGCATCAACAACAGCAACAACAACAACAACAACAAGGACAACAATGTGTGGCAAACAGAAGAACTCATAAGTAAAATGTACAAACTAAAGACAATGGCTTAAAACTTTAAGTTTTCTATATGTTAAGTTGATACTATTGAAAATATGTAAAAATTTGTATGCAAAATAACAGCACACATACACACACGCACACACACACATGCACATATGTTTGTTCGTTATCAATTCATGACGAAAGAAAAACTTCATACTTGCCACAACACTCCCGCGTGGCGACTGACTAAGTGAGTGTGTGGGAGTGCGTGTGTGTGTGTGCGTGTGTGTGTGTGTGTGACAGACTGACTCACTTCGCTGGCTGACTGACACTGAATGAATTTGTGATGTTGAATATTTGCAAGCTAAAAGTTTATTTAAACTTTTTTGTCTTTCTACTTACTATGCAACAACAACAACAACAACAAAAACAACACATACAAAAAAGGATAATAAAATTTGTATTTTTTTTGTTAAAACTTGTAAAATATGCAACGAAAAAAAACAAGAGCACAACGAAAAACGCAAATTTAAACATTTGGTAGGTGTGGCAGCGGGGGGCGGTGGAGAAGTTAGGTGAGCGACGGCGGTGGCAAGTAAAGTGAAGCTAACCAAGCGTGTAACCGAAGCAAATCAGTAAATTTGTGTTAACCAAAAACGCCAAATTAAATTACAACAAACAACAACAACAACAACAACAACAATGAGCGCGACAACAAGTACGCAACAACAACAACAGCACTTGAAGAAAACAAGTAGCAAATAAAGCGCAAGCTCAAGCTCAAGCTGAAGCTGAAGAAGTTGCTCAAGACGTAGACGAAGACGATGATGAAGAATGGGTGGTGGAAGAGGCGTGTGCGCGGCAACTAAATACACCCAACGCTATAAGATTGCTTGGCTCTTTTTCCGGTACAGTAATCACCTTTGCCGAAATTAACTTTGATTTAAATTATTAAAAATGAATGAAGTAAAAAGTCAATTTGACGGCATTTGCCACAGAAAAATCGGCAAGCGGCTTATAAGCTGAGCGGCTGAGGGTGTGAGGGTGTGAGGAGTAAAGCAGTCAGGAAGCAAACGTTGGCTGAGAGTATTTACACTCAAGCGGATTTGTTAATCTTACAACAAGTTGAAGGAAATGCCCGAAATTGTGGTAAGATGAGCTGTGCCGCAATGAGCGAAGCGCACAACAACAACAAAGCAGACAACAAAAAAAACAAACCAAAAAGAAAGCAACAAAAACAACAACAAAAAGAAAAAGTCAACGCAGGTGAACAAAAAATATAAATAACAGAAAAGGCGAAGGTTAACTCAACTTCTTATCCTTAAAGCTTCAGCTGACGCAAAAAAGTGAATAAGTATGTATGCGTATGTGTGTGTATGTGTGTGTGTGTATATGTGTGTGTGTGTGTGTGTGTGTGTGCGTGGCCAGGGCATGAGCGCTCTGAATGATTGACTGACAACGGACGAGTGACTTCAAGTTGCCTCTGCTGTTGCCTCTGCTGCCTCCTCTGCCAACGCTTGCACATCTTCTTCTTCTTCAGCCACTGCTGCTGTTGTTGTTGTTGTGTTTTCTACACCTTCGTGTTTTCATACTTGTTCTTCTTCTTCTTCATCTGCTTCTTCTTTGTCTGCCACTTCTTTTTCAACTGTGAAGTTCGCTACTTCATCTTTTCAGCTTCTCACAGCTCACAGCTCACTCTTGTTTGTTGTTTGTTGATATGTCTATAAATTTGTTGTCGTTGCTGTTGTTGTTGTTGTTGCTGTAAATGCCAACGTCTTCGTCCTGCTGCTGCTTCTATTCAACATCGGCGATGGCAAAGGCGATAGCGTCGACGTCATTGTTATTGTATTTGTATTTGTTGCTGCTGATTCGGTTTATTTGAAGAAACTTTACAAACAAATAGACAAAAAAAAAAAAAAAATAAAGCATACAAACAAATAACATAAAAAAACAACAACAAGCACAACAACAGCTATGAAAAAGAAAAGAAATGAAGTGTAGAAAAAAAAGTAAGCAAAAATTAGAAAGGTTCGCAAAATGTGAAAAGAAGCAAAGCCGAACGAACAAGTAGCAAAAGTATCAAGTGTTGTTTTTGACGGCTGCATGTTGACTTAACGCCAACAACAACAGCAACAACAACAATAGCAACAGTAACAATAACAATAAACAAAACAACATTGACTTCAACTTCAGCAGCTTCTCACACTGACATGACTGAATCAAGTTGCTGCTGCTGCTCCTCCACTGCCTCTGCTTCTGTTGTTGTTGTTGCTGGGCATCGTGTCTAGCAATATGCTTTACGAGTTGCTGTGTGTGTGTGTGTGTGTGTGTGTGTGTGTGTGGCGTTCGCCCGCTTGGCTGGCATGAATTGAATGAAGTTGTTAGGCAACTGATTTGATTTACTGTGCAAACATTTTTTGACAAACAAAACAACAGCAACAAAGTAACAGAAAATCAGGCGCAACGACGCAACAAAAGCGACAACAACAGCAACAACAACAAAACAAGATGGCAAAATCTCATTTTTTGAAATAAAAATTTCATAAAAAATGCATGCATACGAAAGATAAAAACAAATCAAACAAAATACACAAAAACAACCAAAAAAGAACACAAAAAAGGACACACAACAACAACAACAAGAAATACAATAACAAAAAGTATTCTATATGCGAGAAAATGTAATGCGAAATTGCACAAAAATACTTCATTTGTCAAAAAATATGTGCAACAACGGCAGAGAAAATACATTTTCCATTTGCTATTTTTCTGCCTTGTTTTTTTTTTGTATATTTTTTTGTCATTTTGTTAGCCATTTTGTTGTTGTTTTTGTTTTTTTTTTGTCTTTTTGTGTTATTTATTTGTTTGCCGTTGTTGTAGATGAGCATACAATAATGTATGGCAAACATGACGTATGCGTAACATAAACCAAAGACAAATGAACAATTGGATATAAATAAGACAAACACACACACACGCACACACACACACACACATGTAAACGCACAAATGCGTTTCAAATTTATTTATGTCGCTGATATATGTGTCAGTGTGTGTGTGTGTGGCATAAAATGCATTCTGACAAAAAATCGTCACTTTAGCACAGCTGAATTTGTCATACCCTTCACGCATTTGTCTGGGCACATGCAACACACACACACACACACACTCAGACAAACAGACAGACAGACACATTGTTGCTGCCGCTGCCACTACTGATGATGATGACGACAACAAGAACAAGCACAACAACGCACACATGACTTCGCTGCAATCGAGAGAACATTTGGGGAATTGCCGAACTTTCCTATCGCTTTTTTATATATTTATTATTTTTTCTCACTTGCTTTTTTTTTTTGGCTGTTTAGAGTTTTTTCTTTACTTCACCAAACTAAAGAAAATATTTTTATGATGTGTGGCCAAAGTTGAACTTCATAAATGGCATGTTATTTTTGTGGGGTGAGTAAAAAAGTTCTAATGGTTTTGTGACTCAAGTCAGAAAAAAAAAAAAAATAGAAAAGGGCGCAAACACAAAGCATAAGCAAGCAAGAAGCAGAGAAATAATAATAATAATAATAAAAAAAAAGTTCGTAAGTTATTTTCCATTGACTCGAGGAATTTTGAGAACTTTTAATGAAAAACATACGAGTTGCAACATTTGATGGCATAACTTTATTGTTTATAAACTTGAATCAAGTTAGAAGTTAAATCTTTATTTTATACACTAAAATGCTACGTTCGAACCGAATAGCAAAAACAGCGCACAAATCGTTGCACTCTGAAGCCATTTCGTTCTTGAGACTCACGTATGCTGCATAAAGGTTGCGCCAAAAGACATGAAAGTTTTGATTTCGGCATCGTAAATATTTGCAAATTGCTGTTAATAATAAGAACAAATATGCAGCAAAGCAGAAAGTTCAGTAAGTTTTTAAAAATGATATCTTTTAGAAACGAACTATCTTATGTTACAACGCGCGCCAAAGCATATACGGCAGTCTAGCACACAAATATGCAGCAAAGCAGAAAGTTCACTGTTTTTAAAAATGATGTTTAAGAAACAAACTATCTAATGTTACACGACGCGCCAAAGCACATACGGCAGTCTAGCACACACATTTTGGCTTCGTGCTTAGAAACAAGAATTTTATTTGCCAGAAGTTTCTTGGAAAAATTAGCAGGCTTAGTTTCTTTACGTCAAAGCGACGCTTTTTGTAAGAATTCTGTTCTTGTATAAAACTTAAAAAAAATTGTAAGCAAAAATAATTGAACATGGCTGAAGGTACTTACCGCCAGCGCTCTTCGTTGGTGCCACGCGATCCGTTGCCGGTCTACGGCCGTGTCATACAGGCGGCCGCTTCCAGCGACTCGTGTGAATTCGGCAGCGCCAAATATTTTGCGCTCTGCGGCTTCGGTGGCATCTTCTCGTGCGGTCTCACGCACACCATGATCACGCCGCTGGACTTGATCAAGTGCCGGCTGCAAGTCGATCCCGGCAAGTACAAGAATCTCGTGAACGGCTTCAAGGTAACCACAGCCGAGGAGGGCACACGCGGTCTAGTCAAAGGCTGGGCGCCCACATTGCTCGGCTACTCGACGCAGGGCCTGTGCAAGTTCGGCCTGTACGAGGTCTTCAAGGTGTACTACAACAATCTGCTGAGCGACGAGAACGCCTACTTGTATCGCACGTACGTGTACCTGGCCGCCTCGGCATCGGCCGAATTCTTTGCCGACGTCGGTTTGGCGCCCTTTGAGGCGATCAAGGTTAAGATACAAACGATGCCCGGTTTTGCGAGTACACTGCGTGAAGCGGTGCCCAAAATGATGCAAGAGGAGGGCATAAATGCGTTCTACAAGGGCTTGGTGCCGCTCTGGATGCGTCAGATACCCTACACCATGATGAAGTTCGCCTGCTTCGAGCGCACCGTCGAGCTGCTGTACAAGTACATTGTGCCCAAGGAGCGCGCCGACTGCAGCAAGGGCGAACAGCTGATCGTCACTTTCGCGGCCGGCTACATTGCCGGCGTGTTCTGTGCCATCGTTTCGCATCCGGCCGATGTTGTCGTCTCCAAGCTTAATCAGGCGAAGGGCTCCAGCGCTTTGCAGGTGGCACAATCGCTCGGCTTCATGGGCATGTGGCATGGCCTTGTGCCGCGCATCATCATGATTGGCACGTTGACGGCACTGCAGTGGTTTATCTACGATGGCGTTAAGGTTATCTTGGGCATACCGCGGCCGCCGCCACCAGAGATGCCGCCCTCACTGAAGGGCAAAACGAAATAAGGCCATTTTTAAGAGCAAACAAATAAGGCAATTTTTAAGCACAAACAAATGAGGCCATTTTTAGGAACAAACATGTATTGTCGTATGTAAACAAATATTCGAAAATCTTTATATTTTCATTTTTTGATTTTTGCAAGGAAATGTGCGCTTTTAAGAGAAGTTTTTTGTGTTTACTTTTGACACTTCAAGTTGTGCGAAAATCACGTCAAAATGCTAGCGCCACGTGCAAAGCCAACATGCCATGTACGTGTGTAGGGTACCGAAAGTTGGAAACAGTTGCACAAAAAAGCGGAGGGGGCAAAATAACAAAAAAAAAAAGAAATAAGCGCTCGAAAAAAGATAAAAAATGTGCATGGCAAAAAGGCCTTGTAAAAAGCCTTTCAGTGCATATTTTCGCCTGTCCATTCAGATTCATTCATTTATTTACCCATACATGCACACACACACACACACGTACACAGTGAGCCCAGTGAACATGCATGCAGAATTGCCATGGTTGTGTCTAAAAAAAATGCGCTTTTGCCTGCCTAGAAAATGCGTTGATAAAAGCGTGCATGAAATGCGCACAAATAAAAGCCAGAAATACACAAAGGAACTGTGAAAGTCACAAACGATTCGGTGCTGAGGTGATGGACATGTTCGTTGGCTTGGCTTGGCTTGGGTTGGGTTTGAGTATGAGCTGGCTTGCGCTGCAATGTGTGAGAATGAGATAGAACGATAGATATGCATACGGCTAGATTGAAGAGGCTGTGTGGCATGTTGGCGAATGCCATACAATAAAATAACAGCAACAACAACAACAGCTAAAACAAGAACGACAACGACAGCAACAACAACAACAACAACAAAATACATACTTGAATGCATGTTCACACTTAAACAAAGCAATATATTCAAGTGCATTCAAACATGCACAAACACGCACACACACACACACAAGCATACAAGCACACATATCACAAATGCAAAAGCACAAATCCAGGCGCACACACACAACCAACACTGGGGACACACGCATTAAAGCACAATCGCATTTCACATTCACATACACACATTCACATTCACAAATACATGTGCACATATGCACTCAAAAAGAGTGCAAGTGAAAATAAAACATTTTTGCAATTAATTGCGCTCAATTTAAAATGTTGCAAAATTAATTCAAGAGTCATGCCAAACACACATGCAAACATTTTCACACACACACGCACACACACATGTCACTTACACACAGGCCTATATATGTATGTGCTTACTAAAAGTTGGAGACCATTTTCACACACGTTTAACGTGCCGACAATTGCAGTTGAAATATGTATGTATAAATGCATATTACAGCATGTTGCTGCCACATGCTACACACACAGACACACACACACACACATGACAATGTGTAAGGACACAAGTGTTCAGAAACAAACAAACAAACCAACGAACGAACGAACACACATGCTTGCATATGTACAAATAGGCTCCGAGACAGAGGCAAGTGTTGCCGATTAAGACTGACAAGCAGACAAAACAAAGCAAAACAAAACACTGCTGAACAACACCAAATAAAAGAAAATGCTGGCGATGTACCAACAACAACACTACCAACAACAACAGCGACTTTAGCGACAATGAGAACAATGAAAACACAATGAGCAAAGCTCGCATGCAAGCGGCAAGCATGTTGAGCCGGAAGCGTCAAAGGGTCGCCGGTCGCCGTTCTCAGGTCGCAAATCGCCAACGCACCCAACAGACATTCTGCCAACATTTTCATTTGTCTAATTAATGCATTCTTATTTTACTTTAATTCATGACATGTTTTTGTACATTTTAACAAATTAAGCGAAATAAATTTACATTTCAAACAGCACAAAGATTAAGTGCCACAAGCCTGGCACAGATTTGTCAACATCATTTGTTGTGCGCATTAATATAATGTTAGCTTAGTAGTTGCTACAATATTAGAATACTATTGTTTGATATGTTTTTTAAAATTTTGAATTTGTTTATCTTTTACTTCAAATTCAATATTTTTCTAAGCATAAAAACCATGGCTAACCACACTTGCTTAATAATACGTTTGCTTTTTTCGAAAATGGCAACTCTAAGTGATAATTTTATTGTGTGTGCTGCCACTTCCCAACAATCGTTGTACCTTATGTTACGCTTAGCTGCCAAATAACATAAGAAATTTCTATAGGAACGGTGGAGTTGGAAACGTTGGAGTTGAAAATGCAAAGTGACAGCTGTGGTGTGCTGGAAAATTGTCGAAATAAGCAAGCCATGAGCACACATTCGCCATTTTCAATTACTGTCAAACTCTTTAACTTCAATATATAACATCTTCAAAATACTTACATATAATTTTACTTGTCCAATTTACTATTGTGCCATTTTGCAAGACTTCACCGACAGACCGTTTTTTTTCTGCAATCGAATTCTATGCGAAATATTTATTATTCCATAACTCCATCAACAACAACAGCAACAACAACAACAATCAACATACAATCGCTTCTTGATTTGTGTGCCGCAAATCAAAATCTTCAAAACGAAATCAATTTGTGTTTCCAGCGTCAAATTGACAACATCTTTACAATTCGTAGCGATGTTTTATTTGCATTTTAATAGCTTTACTATCGTTTACTCTACTTGAGTGCGTGTAGAGCAATCTGCATATTGCTGTTGTTGTTGTTGTTGCTGTTGTTGTTGTCGTTGGCAATTGTCTGGCAAAGTCAAATGTCAAATGTCAATCAGGAGTGCATGTTATTTGCCATATGACATTTCAATTTCAATCAGTTGGCGTCCATAGAGTTGCCAAGTACACGCAAAGTCACTTTAACGGCATGATAAAATTAACAATTTTATATGATGAGATGATTCGGCGTTAGCCAACACTGTCAGTGGCACTAAGTGCTGCTTAAGTGCATTGCCGAGAGCTAAAAAATACATTTTAGAGCCAAAAAAGCAAAATGAAATAACAAAAAATAAGGTAATCAGGTTGGCTTTTTTATACACATCGATTGTATGTTTTTATATACAAATAATTTTTTCTTACACGGATATAATAATAACGAAATGCGAAGCAGTGTGTGTGTGTGTGTGCCCGTCATGGCACACGGACCGCAAAGGGTCAACATTTCTCTGTTAGGAATTAAGAACACATTTTATGGTCGCGTTAGCACAGCGCACAACGCACAGTGGTGCAGACTAGCCACCACTCGCGGTTAGCAGAAGGCCTTTGCTTTTGCTTAACGCTTAGTTGCCCAATTTAAAATACTTAACTAAATGTTGGTTGGGTTATAAATGACAGTCAAGCGCAGCAAGCCGAATAAAATAAGAAATGCACACACACACAAACACACACACACACATAGACACACAGACAAAGCACTTACACGCTGATTCAGACAAAACGCAGCGCCTGGAAGTAGGCAACAGTCTCTTAGTTGCTCAATTTCAGTTTCACACTTCCGACTTAAAGTCGAGACTTGAGTTGCTTTGCCCTTCTCATCAAAATTGTCAGTGTCGGCGACGGCGGTGGGGGTAAGCGCACAACAACGCCTCAAGTAATGCTGTACGTATGGTAGTAGCAAGCATGGTGGGTGGCAAATGAGGGGCCAAGTGGTAGACATCATCAAGGCGAACGTTTGTAGCAATGCGCGTTGGAGTCGTGCTCGTTTATAGCTGCAGGCATGCAAACGTGCGGCATACAACAACCACCAACGACGACGGAGACGACGACGACGACGGAGACTCCAACGATGACAACAGCGTGGAACATGCAACAACAATTAAACTTAAAAGTAGAAATAACGGCATGCAGGAACGCCACCGACGCTTCGCAATGCCGTTGCAGAGACGGCATAAAGTAAACCGAGTAAAAGTTGTTCAAAAATAAAAAGTGGCAGGCAGCAACGTAAATGCTGTGCGGGTTGGCGGCGGCGGGACGGGAAGTTCGCAAGCGGTAACATTACGGCAGACAACTGGCAGCCGTGCAAAAAATGACACGAACTCATAGCACAAACAGAGCACACAAAAAGCGAACAAAAAAAAACGAAAAAAGAAGCGAGCAAAGAATTAAATAAGATATAAAAAAAAAAAAACAAATGCAAAAAAAGACATGAAACGAAGAAACAGGCAAAGACACTTGCACACACACACACACAGAGACAGACAGACAGACATACATGCACAGACATGCATAGAACAAATTCGCATGCAAATTGTGCGAAAAAAATGGCGAAAAAAAAACAGCAACAAGAACGTTCAAGTAAAGCAAATAAAATTGTGGGCAAAAAGTTGCCAAGAGTTGCGAATACGAATACGAATTTTGACTACGTTGGTTCCAAAAACACACAGAGAAAAAAAAACAATGAAAGAAAAACGAAATATTGCCGCAATGTGTGTGTTTACTTGCGAGTGTCTCCGCACGCTTTCATCTGCCACGGCTGTACGTGTCTATATGTCTGTCTGTCTGTCTGTTTGTCTGTGTGCGTGTGCAGTGCCATGTGTGTGCACTGAAAGTACGTAAGAACGTGCCTCTTCACAGCATAAATGTAAACAATAAAATTGTAGAAAAAATAGCAGAATAAACGCCAAGAGCGTCTTCGGCCTACAACGTTGCCTAAGGCATGAGCGGCTGCTGTAAGAGGGGCAAGACGTTGGAAAAAAGCTTTTTCTTGTCAGTTTTCGTAATTCTTTTCTTCTTAACTGGCGCCGTTGTTGTCACGCCGCCGCCCCCTGCCCTCCTTCAATGCCGAACGCGCCATTAGCCAAAGCCGCTGCCAAAATGCTTTGCCTGCGCTTTAACTTCTTTGTGCCGTTTCGTTTCATTTTGTTTCGTTGTACTTTGCTTTGTACTCGCATTCGCATTCGTATTCGCATTTTATGCTTTCTTTCAATTTGCTTACAAAAGTCGTCGTCGTCGTCGTCGTTGTTGTCTTTATTGTCATCATTGTCAGCGGCGTCGACATTGCTATCATCATCATCAGCAGCATCATCATCATTATCATCATTGTTGGCAGCAACAATGCGAGCGCTGTCAGCAGCCCCGCGAACAACAACATCATATTTTTTAACAGCATGAACGACAATTATCACAATTGTCTTTAACCTCTTCTGCTGCCACTGCTGCTGCCGCCGTCGTTTGCCATTTGCTGCTCAGTTTTGTCATTCATTCATCCATTCAGCGTTTCACTTACTCACTCTTACACTTGCTCACTTGCTCAGTTATTCATTCATTCATTCACTCATTCTTTCATTCATTCATTTATTCGCTCGCTCGCTTGTTCGTTCGTTGGTTGGTTTGTTCAGTCATTCTTCTTCGCTTTGTTCGTCTGCTTGTTCTTTTTGAGCTTTTGAGCTGTGTTTACACTTCGCAAGCATTTGCCCTTGCCGCCATTATTGTTGCCCTCGCTGCCATTCGTAAATGGCGTGACGTTGCCGTCGCCGCCACCGTCAGTTTTTCGCACGGCCTTTTGTATCGTGCAGCTGTAAAAACGTGTTGCCTACTTTGAGGGGCATTTAGCTAAAATGTTTATTTGTCTTGAGGATCAGAGTGCAAAGCGTCACTTTGTCTGTTTGTCTACTGCCGTTGCCATCCTCATGCTCATCTTCTTCGTCAGTTTTTTTTTTCTTATTTTTTTTTTGCCTTTTTGCCTTGTTTAGTGTGCCTTCTGTGCGTCTGTCCGTTCGTCTGGTGGGCTTTCAATTTGTGCACAATCAATTAAAGTCAAGTTAAAAGTTTAATTAGGCTAAATTAACTCGTCGAAACGATAATTATTAATTTGAGTGTTCGTGAGCGTGCCAACAAAATGCAAATAAAGCAATTGAGTGCTTGTTAATGGCTTAGAGAGCTTGTTGTTGCTGTTGTTGTTGTTGTTGTGATTGCTGCTATTGTTATTTGATTGACTGATAGACAGCAACGACAACAGCCTCAGGCAAGCAAGCACATGTCATAGCGTTAAATGTGTGAATGTATGCGTTTTGTTGCCAATGACAAAGTAACTTCACAACAACAACAACAACAACAACAACAACAACAACAACAACAACAACAACAATTGCAGAAAGTAGTCAAAAGCTTTTAATTGACTGGCGATTTGTGTCGAAAAGTTTTCATAATTAGTTAGTTCGACCATTAGCACAAGTCCAATGAAACAAACACACAAACACACACAGATACACACACACAGACACAGAGACTCGTGAATGACGAATGAAATAACTTTTTGGCCAAACACTTCAAGCAGTCAGTCAGAAAGTCACTCAGTCAGTTAGTACGTGTATATGTGCACACACACACACACATACATACATTTGCAACGAACTCAAGCAAACTGTACAATACAATAAAAACAAATACGAGAAAAAAAAAAGCAGAAAGCAAAAGAAAATGAACAAAAGTGAAAAAAAAAAAATAATAAAAAAAAAAGAAAGACAAAAAGTTCATTTCATCAATGCATGAACAAGCTTGTTGGCCAAGCACAAGCACACAGACACCCACACACACATATGAGTGTGTATGTATAGATTTGAAAACAATCGCCGCGAGTGGCATTAGTTTGGATCACTTGAGAGCATTATTGCAAACAATTTGCTTTGTTTGTTGGCATTTTAGGCAAAGGATAGTTTACTTCATTGTATGCATGTGTGTGTGTGTGTATAGTGTGCGACAGACGGAAACGGAAATGTTGCCAAAGTTGCATTGCATATTTTCACACACACACACACACACACATGTATGAAACGCATACAATTGCCATGATAATAAAAAGCAACAAGAACAAAATAAGCAAAGAAAAAACTCAAACGCACAAAAGCGCATTTCACGGCAAATAGACACAACACACACACACACACACACACACACACACACACACACAGACGCACAAATAGAATATGTTGAGTTAAGTAGTTGCAGTGCAGTGCAGAGTTGAACGAGTGCAGTGAAGCCAAACGAAGCTCATGTTGGCAATGCAACGCATTCAAGCAAGTCGCCAACGCGCAACTTGTCCGTGTGCCACTTCATGCCCCCACCGCCGCCGTCTCCACCGACACCATGCCATGCGCCTTTCTACGCGTCGGCCGCACTCCAAATCCAACGCCACTTTGTCGCCTCTTTATCGTCGCCATCGTCGCCATCGCCTTCGTCGTCGTCGTCGTTGTCGTCGTCTTTGTCGCCTTTCAAGTTGCTGCGTCGACGCCAGCGCGTTGCCTTTGCCTGCAGTGTTTGTTTTAATTTAAATAAATGAGCTTAAGCGCACTCACAGCACTTGATCCTTTAAGGCTTTACAACTTATTTGCTCCTTTTGCAGTCTTTGTATTGCTGCTATTCATGTTGTTCTTGTTGTTGTTGTTGCTGTCTCGTTGTCGTTATTCTTAGTCGTGGCTGTTGTTGTTGTTGCTGTTTTATTTCGCTGGCAATCGTTTGTTTAGCGTGCGCGCATACTGCTGACCTCCGCTCCTCCCCACACACACACACACACACACAGGCAGCAACATTGACCCACGCCTTCGCTGCCAGGATATGCAAGTGTTAAGTATTTTTAAGTGAAATTGCTTTGTCGCTCAACGCTCAGCGCTCAATGCTGCGTTGCCGTCAGTCGAGCACGACCATCAAGTGCTGCATTGTTGTTGTTGCAGCGTCGTCGTTGTCGTTGTTGTCCCGTTTCGTTTCGTTTCGGTTGGCACAAGCGTAAAATATTCGCCTTGACAGGCGCGTTGCTGCCTTTTGTATGTTTTAGACGTGCCTCCATTTAAGCTATTTGTAGGCGGATGGATTGCTGCGCAGCTATTGCTATTGCTATTGTTGTTGTTGCTATTGTTGTTGTTGTTGGTGTTAGCATTGCCGTTGTTAGTTGTCGTCGTAGTTGGCAACATCAAAAGGTTGCCTTTTCACTGACTTTGCGCTTTTTTTGTTATTTTTGTTGTTGTTGTTGTTGTTGTTGTCAACATTTGCTACACTTTGCGCGGCAAACCCTTTTCGTCACACCCCCAAAAACCAAATCCAAATGCCTTCAACGCCGCCACCAGCGAGCAATGCAAGCAGCAGTCGGCATTGCTTTGCACAACAACGCCATCTGCAGGCGTTAATTCACCTTTTGCGCTGATTTATTTTCTTTTTTCGTTTTAGTTTTATTTGTTGTTGTTGTTGTTTTTTTTTGTCGTTCGTGCTTATTTTTTGACAAGATTTCTTTCCATTTGCCAACTATTTGTTTACTCTGCAAATTTATTTATTTCTTTTTTGTGCTTTCTTCCTTAACTATGCCTTGTCGCCGCCGCCGCTTGTTCGTTTATTCGTTTCCTTCTTGTACTTCATTCGAAATTCTTTCACTTTGTGATTTAATGCAAATTTGCTGCAAATAATAACAAGTCGTCGGAGTGAGCGAGAGAGCGAGAAATGTGTGCGAGCAGGAGCAAAGTAGCGCAAAGCTGAAGCAGCGAAAATCGACACAAAAAATGCCAACAAGAACAACAAATACACAAATAAGCAAAAAATAATAAAGCAAGCAAGCAAGAATGAGAGAAAAAAATATAAAGCGCCACCTTGTGTTGAAAAAAGGAAAATAATGTTGAATGGCGAAAAAACTAGAAGCATAAAATGAGCGAACACCTCGTTAGTTCTTACCTTGAAACTTTTTTAATATTTACCATTCATGTTTTTGCACACATTTTTTTTTTCTTTTTTTTCTCATTCTCTTCATTTTCTTGTTCTTGTAATTTTTTTTTTTTTCTCGCACTTTTATTTTTATTATTATGATTTCTGCTTCCTTTTTAAATGAAGTAAGGAGCGTGTAAACTATGCCGCTGCCAGCGCCGCGGAAACAAGCGTCGTAGCCAGCCTTTGAATGGCGGCAGGCTGGCAAGCTGGTGAGCTGGCCGCCGCATGCCACACGCCACACACCCCAGCAGCCGCACAGGCCGTGTGCAATCGAGGCGGCGCGCGCCTTTGCTATAAATTTTTGTTTGTGTTGAAAATTGCATTTTCTTTGCTTTGCTTTGCTGGCAAGCCAAGTTAGACTCACGCTTTGCTTCCAAGCCTTTTTCACACTTATAAACATTTTCGCAGTTCGTTTTTTTTACATTTTTCTTTTTTTTTTGTTAATTTTCATTAAAGTGATTTAGTTGGGCTTTGCCCCTTTTTCATTAAAAAAAAGTATTTGCTGCTTATTCGACTTGGGATTCAATTTTTCCTCTTTTTTTTGCCTTGCACGCCTTGCATTCTTTCGACGCTTTGCCACTTATGGCACGCTTGAGTTTGACTTCGAGTCTGGCTCACTGGCCGACTGGCCTGACTGTGCCGCTTGGTTAATAAAATGCAAGCCAAAACGGCTTCAAACACGCTGCGACTTCGACTTTGGCTTTGGCTGCTGCCGTTGAAGGCTTCAGTTTCAAATTTGTTTATGTTTTTTTTTTCGTTTTTTTTTTTACAGTTTTAGCTTTATTCGTGCCATGAAATAATTAAGTTTAAACTTACTCATACGCCATATTAAAAAGTCAAGTTGCTTGGCTGGATGATATTTTAATTTGCGTTAACTCGAAGCATTTTATGAGTTTTGCTCCTTTGTCGACTTTGTCGTACTCAAGTGTTTCTTGGCGTATACGCAACGCAATATTAAGAACTGCAAATAACCGACACTCAACCCAAGCAACTTCACTCCTTTTACACTTATACCTTCTATCATTTTATTTTACAGCAAAGCAACGATATTAAAAATGGCGCAAATAGGCAGTGAGACTTAAGCGCAGCACTCACGCCAGCACTCACGCTCACCGCTCACGCGCCAACATGCACAATTATCGCGCCAGCAAACCACAAAATAATCAACGGCAGCAGCAGCAGCAGCAGCTCAAAACACAAAAGCTCATAAATTGCACAAGCGTGAAGCCAGAAAACTGTGATTTCAATTAAAATTAAAAGACAACAAAAAACAAAACAAAACAAAGCAAACAAAACTAAAAATGGCGAAAATGCAAACAATGCTCGTTATATTTTTAATAATGGTCAACAAATGTCCAAAGCTCAGCGCACAGAATGCACACGGTACGTACAACATACGCTAAGCTTGTTGGTGGTTTGCCGGAGTTTTTTTTTAACATTTTCGCACACAGAACCGAATTCGCAACTCGATCCCGATCCCGAATTCATTGGCACCATCAATAATGTTACATATCCCGCGGGCCGCGAGGCGGTGCTGACCTGCTCGGTGCGCAATCTGGGCAAGAATAAGGTAAGTTCACTTCGCTCTCTATCGATCTGTCACTTCACTACTTTACATTATCGCACACAGGTCGGTTGGCTGCGCGCCTCGGATCAGACCGTGCTGGCGCTGCAGGGTCGCGTGGTCACGCACAATGCGCGCATCAGCGTCATGCATCAGGACATGCACACGTGGAAGCTCAAGATCAGCAAGCTGCGCGAGAGCGATCGCGGCTGCTACATGTGTCAGATCAATACGAGTCCCATGAAGAAACAAGTCGGTTGTATCGATGTACAAGGTGCGTGCGTGCAAAATCTCACATATGCAGCCAAGTTGGCAGCCCGGCAAATAATTTAATTTGTTGCTTGTCTTGCAGTTCCTCCTGATATCAGCAATGAAGAGTCTTCGGCCGATTTGGCGGTGCAAGAGGGCGAGGATGCCACTTTGACTTGCCGCGCCACAGGCAATCCACAGCCGCGCGTCACTTGGCGGCGCGAGGATGGCGAAATGATACTCATACGCAAGCCCGGCAGTCGAGAGTTAATGAGAGGTATGTATCTGCACATGTGTCTGTCTCCATGTCTGTCGGTCTGTCTGTGTGTGTGCGTTCGTGCGTGCGTTCGTGTCGTTGAAAGTATTAAAACTTTTAAATTTGTTTTCGTGGCACAGTTGAAGCCTACAATGGCTCCTCGCTGAAGCTGTTGCGCCTCGAGCGTCGTCAGATGGGCGCGTATCTCTGCATTGCCTCGAACGATGTCCCACCGGCCGTAAGCAAACGCGTATCGCTGAGCGTGCAATGTAAGTAGTCAACAATCATTTCAAGCCTCAAGCATAATTTTGCCTTCATCACACACACACAAACACACACACACACACACATACAGTTGCGCCCATGGTGCGCGCACCAAGTCAACTTTTGGGCACGCCGCTTGGCTCCGATGTGCAGCTTGAGTGTCATGTAGAAGCATCACCATCGCCGGTCTCCTATTGGCTAAAAGGCGCACGCACCTCGAATGGCTTTGCGAGCGTGTCCAGCGCCAGCTTAGAGTCCGGCTCGCCGGGTCCGGAAATGCTATTAGACGGGTAAGTAGCTTAATAGCACAATGCAAAGCCAATTATGTTGAGCCCCTTTCCTCCTTTTTCCTTTTTGATTTGCAGTCCCAAGTATGGCGTCACGGAGAAGCGCGATGGCTACCGCGGCGTCATGTTGCTCGTCGTGCGCTCCTTCTCACCCGCCGATGTTGGCACCTATCATTGCGTGAGCACGAACTCGCTCGGTCGCGCTGAAGGCACGCTGCGTCTTTATGGTGTGTTTGCAAGCCCCTAATTTGCCCCCCTATTTAATACTAATTGCTAGAAATTTTCACATTTGTAGAAATCAAATTCCACACCGGCGCTTCATTAACGAATGATGATAATCTCAATTTTATTGGTGGTACGTAAAGCTCAACTGCTACGCTAAGCAAAATGCTCAAATTAATAATGTATCTTTTTGTATATAACTGTATTTGAACGCACACTTTGATGCTCTGTTTTGGCTGCTAACAAATCTCACAGGACTTGAGGACAGCGCACGCGATGCTGCCGCCGTCTCAGCGTTTCATGCGTGCTCCTTGCACTCAATGCTCCTGCGACTGTTCATCATTGTTGGCACCTGCCACGCCCTACGCTATCAGCTGACGCAGCTTTGCGACACAAGCGCGTGATAAATACAAAAACGAACAACAACAACAACATAGACATACATATATCAAATAAAAACTAAAAGGCTTGAAACAATAAGTAACAAAAACAAAAAACAAAAAAAAAAAACAAAACCAAAAAAAAAAAATGCGCCCTATTATATATATAAAAAAAAAATCTCTTTCGATTTTGCGATAAATTATCGGTTTATTTGCAAAGCGTCGCGCAACATTAAATTAATCAAATACGAGTTTATCACTTTGTTGGCATTTAAATTTTTGATTTTTGTAATATTATTATTATTATGATTATTAATTAATCGTATTGTACTTGTGATGAACGACGAGTGAGGAGGAGTGGGCAGTGGGCAGTGGGCAGTGATGAGTGAGCGAAGGCGTTAATTAAGCAAATCAATCCCAGGTGACGAATAACGAAGCATATTGCAAAGCGGCGTTGCCAAACTAAAACGTTGCAAATATCATTTCTGTACGTATCACAAAATATTATGAAAAGCAAAAAACCAAAAACCAAAAATTTAATTAATAATGTTTATACCCCAAAAAAAAAAAAACAAAATGAAAAAGTTACATAAGAAAAAAATACCAAAAACCAAAACGCTAATCAAACGAAGCGCCAACGATGCGAGATCGGCGGCGCACAAACAAAAAGAAAAACAAAAAAAAAATGAGAAATGTTTAAAGTAATAATCATAATAATAAAGTAATAACAATAAAAATAAAGTATAATATTGTAATTGTGCAAATTACTAATTATGAATTAACCCGATAATGCAGAGCAGCCAAAGGACAAACCCATGTCGCATAATGTTACATTAATATTAAATAAACATGATACTATAAAATAGTGAATTAATTTAATATACTATTACAGAAAGCAAAAACCAAAAAAAAAAAAGACAAAACCAAAAAAATCGTATTGAATAAATTATCACAATTACATAAAGTTTTCAAATGTTTTCTTTCTTCTTATCAGTATTGAATTTCGAGTTCAATAAACATCGATTTCAGGATTCCAACATATCCCAGCATGTTCCACTAGAGGTTTTAATAAATTCAGTCCATCACTTCATACATTCAAACATAACTTTCAATCTTAGCTTAAACTCACCAATTGTGGCCAAACACAAATCTTGACTTCGGCAAACGTCTTCCATATCTTTGTATCTGACTTTATTTAAGTGCTGACTGCAACCATTTGATAACCACAGAATAGTCGTTTTGAGCGCTTAAACAATCGTGTATTGCGAATTTTAACGCCATGCAATTTTATTCACTTGATAAGTGTCCCATTAAAGACAGCGACACTATGCCAGACTCGCTTATATTGTTTACCGTTAAATAGTCCCACTGCAATGTCCTTTGACTTGCCAATGAAAACGTCATTTACAGCCGATAAAGCCGCGCTGTTGCCGTCTTTATATCCTTTCGTGTTCGTGTTGATGTTGGCAATTTCTTTCTCGCGAAAATACTCAATAATTTCGTGGTCGACTTCAAACGAAAAAATCTCATGGAAATTGAGCCAATTTTTTAAGCCGATAAAACAGTTTGTAGTTATTTTATTTCAACTATAAATACATACTAGTTTACGAGGCTTTTGAAATTATTTTTCCCAATCACTCGAAAACTTCTTATAGGACTTTTTTATATTCGTAGCTTTGAAAATATAAACCTCTCTTCTAGTTTAATAATATAAGTATATTTCTATAAGCGAATACGATCGATGGTTAATATATAGTATTCATAGTATTGAAAACCCAAAAACAGAGAGCTAGAAAAAAGTGCATCAAGAAATAAGTAAGTGACTACTGTTCATAGCACGGCTTTCGGAACATTTGGGGCGCTTCCTTTACGAATTTTACAAGTGCTGAAAATAATTGTTTGTCTTGTAAATAGGATAGTGAAATTGGTTGGAATCGACTTACACCAATGTGAACCAACAATGACGGGGCATGTGGCATGTACCGACCGGCCATCACCCACGCCAGCTTGGTTCAGCAGTGGCAAGACGAGTGCAGTGCCCTTCTTTGTCGGTATGGCCAAGTCAAGATATGGAAAAACCGTTGCGCCGCCTTGTTCCACATCATTCAACTGTAAATTATGCATCGTATTAGCGTTAAATTATAAATTAGGTGTAAATTCGCATTACATTGAAAATGACTGCGGCAAATCGATTGCCGGCCTCGGGTTTGAATCTTGGCACCTAAAAACGATAATTAAAGGAAAATATTGTGCTTGGAATGCCATGTGTTTTTTTTTTTTTTTTTAAGTATTACCAGATCTGAGGGCACGAACAGTTCATGATTGTAAAAATGGCCACCCATGCCGTAGTTGACAGCGTACAGAGGTTCCGAGTCAGCGGTACTCAGACCGGTCATGACAGCAACCCGTCGATTGAAATGCTTTTGCATGCATTCAAAATTCTCAAAAGTAGCGAATTTCGCCGTGCATTCGTTTAATGTCTCGCCGAATAGCTCTGATTTAAGTAATGGCGTTGCCAACTCTTTGATTAGCTGGATTTCATTGTCGTGTATGACGTCGTGATAGAGCACGATGTATGGATCCAGCGATACTTCTTCCATCTTCAATGGCCCAATTTTTAGATAGGCCGACGTCGACGAATTGTAACGGCAGTGCAGCAACTTCATGGGCTGCTTCAAATCGCCACGGCAGAGCTGTTCATGGGCAAGAAAAGCCTCGGTATCTCTTTTATAAGAAGTATATTTCTGCACGTCAGGCGCGTACGTGATTGCCAGCTCAATTGCATCCAAAGCTTCATAGTATTGATCTAAATCAGAGATAATATAAATAATAACGTTGATTAGGAAAAGTTATGCAAACTCACCCAATTCAAAAAACTGATCAGCTATCCTATACCAAATTTCCGCAAGACTAAAGCCGAGTTTCTTATAAATCAACTCTTTCGAGTCATCGTAATTTAATAAGGACGCGGCAAGCCATTTCAGTGATGTCTTATGCTCTCTTTTATCATTAAAATACTTGGCCATTGTAAAGCATTCAAGTGCAGACATGTTAACACTGAGCGCAATAAAACAGATTTAAACCAAACGAATCTAGAAGTCATCATCAGGATACTCACGCATATTGTTTGCTATTAAGGATACCTGCAGCAAAATCACTGACAGGTAGCAAATAAGTTGTCTGTATGCGGTGCATGCCAGCTAGCGCTTCTGCATAATCTTCCTCAGAGGGCAGTTTCTCTCGCACTTGGTTCATGAAGTCAATGTGAGCTTAAATAATATGCCATGAGGATTACATGATTTCAAATAGATAGTCAAATAATCACCTTGACTGACGGGGTTCTTCATAGCTTCGTGCCACTTCATCCAATCTGATTGCATACGCCGAATTAGGGAATAACCTCTCAGTGGATTGAAGAAATATATTTCGGGATCGTCTTTTGCAGCTTCATCATGCTCTTTTCGCAATTTAATGATCATTCTGAACAATCAAACTTTTACCAAAGACATCAATAATATTGGGATTCTTACTTACAAGCGAATTGCATGAATCTTCTTTTCTATTTCATTCGCCTGTTCTTCAAAATTGTTAATCAAATCCTTCTCCAAATCCAACAATCGCACCAAACCATGTGTGGAAGTTGTGTAATCCCATTCTAAATTAGTAGCATATTTTTCGTTCTGAGCGTTTAATCCAACTAACAGGCAAAGTGCAAAAGCGATGTGAAAATGTGCTGATAGTTGCATGACGTGTAACAAAATGACTAAAAAGCGACACTTTTCGTACTTGAAGCTAAAGTTGAAGCCTTATTAGCAAAATCCGCCCATAACTAATTTATTTGCATGGTAAATTATCTTAACAAACTTTCTTAATTTGCTAAGCATAGAGTCTGGCAACATAAGAGTAGATCACCAAGAAGTATCTTCAGTAAATTTGTTTAAAAGTACTTTGTATGTACATCATAATCTTCTCAATATTATTAAATTAACGAGACGTTAAGCAATTAATTATTAAGTTGACTTAAACGGGACTTCACTGTTTAAAAGAGACATTCCACAAGCGTAACCGAAATTAGTTTTGGTTTGAAGCTATGCTAAAAACCGACTTGCATGGAAAAGTGATTTAGTTAGTAGCGTAACCAAAAACCATCGAGTTAAAAATATTGATATTGAATAATCTCAAGTTTTACGTGTTTTAACGAACACATTCGGCAATATGATGTTGCAAGGAGGACTACCAAATTTTTGGCAAATGAAAAAAACTGTGTTTCATGCGCACGCCATTTCTTCTCCTTTTATCAAAATTCAAGCATCGTAAAGCGATTGTACCTTTTACATCACACAAACATCATTAACTTCGATAACATACTTCAAATTTTGAAAAATCATTACAAGCACATATTCATAAAGGATAATAATTCTAGACCAGGATAGCCCCTTAAGTGATTTTTTCTCTCCATAGTTATCTTGCTGCTAGATTTGCAATGATTCTTGAAGCAAGAGACTTAAATCAAAAGATTCATAAATTTAATGAAGGAAGAAGTATTAAACTTTTATTTAATATGGTGGCAGCTTCATAAAGACAACCGTGTCAAAAGTTTTCTTATTGAATAATAACAATTACTTTGATAACTTCATGTTTAAATTGCTATATCTATTTATAGCATAATCGTGTGAACATTTGAGCACGCTCATGAAACACTTTGATCATTGCTGCAATGAAATTAAAATAATTTTTAAAACGCTTCCTTCATCAATTCGACTACAGTACTTACACCACTTTGAGCCATAAGCAACTGGGCAAGAGGCATGAAGGGATCTTTCATCATTATCGCCCGCATTATCAAGTACGTAAAAAGCTACAGCGGCACCTTTCTTCGAAGGAACTGCTATATTAAGCTTTGCAAAAGCCATCGCACCACCTATCTCCACATCACGCAACTATTTGAAAAATATTTAGAGAACTATAAAATTATATCTCTAAATAAAACACAAGCACTTACAAATACAACAACGAAAAAAAATCGATTACCATCGGGTCGCGTAAAACGTGTAGTCTGAAATGTAAACGGTGTTGAAAACATTATGAAATTAAATTTTCTTTTTCCTCACCTCATTATAATAGTCCGCGTGATTGTAATGCTGACCTCCCAATCCATAATTCATAACATTTAATCTTTTTGCATGCTCCAAACTCAAACCAGTCATGTCAGTAAATCGCAAATTAAGAGTTCTAAATAAATCTATTTCATTTCCTTTAAAATCAGCCTGTCTAGCTGAGCGCTCAATTGAAATTTCACCTTCGCCGACGCGAGCACGTCTCATGTGTGGAATTGAGTATTCTTGAAGCTCTTTAATTTCTCTATCCGTGATAAAATCGTGATAGAGCACAATGTAGGGATCTAGAGACATTTCTTCCATCTTCATCGGTGCTATTCTCAAGAATGGCGATGTTGTATGATTATAACGACAATGTAAAAATTTCGATGTTGGCTGACGATTGGCCCGACAGAGTTTTTCATGTATCAGAAAATTATCAAGATCACGTTCAAACAATTTTAATTTTGGATCATTTGGTCGATATGACAGTGCCATGTTTATGCCGTGAACCGCTTCAGGGTATTTTTCTGTAAGTCAAATAGTGTATTCTGATTTCAAACAAACTCTTAACTTCAACTAAATTACTCATGTCAGTTAATTGATCTGCAATCATATGCCAAATATCAGCAAGGCCAACGCCCAAAATTCCATAGATCTTTGCATGATTTGGTAGAAACTGCTTACGCGCTTGTTGAAACCATTCCAAAGCATGCGAGTGAAGTTTCAACTTGCTCAGATATTTGCCCATGGCAAAGCAATCAAGTGGCGATACTTTAATGCTGAATTAAAACTCTCAAACTGTCAAACTTTATCCATTTCATATTATTTATCAAGACTCACTTGAACTGTTTTCTCCCTATTAGACCCACAGCGAAGTCTTTTGTCTTCAGCAAATACGTGAGTTGTAGGCGATATAAGCCGACTTTTGCCTCTTCGAAGTCTTCCTTAGTTGGCATTTTTGTTCGGATACTTTCCACAAAATCAATTTTGCCTTTAAGCAAAGATTTTGTTGAAAAAAAATTTTTACTGTCTTCTTTCATTTATAACTTACTTTGTCCCACTGGTTGCTTTGCGTATTCAAGCCATTTGCGCCAGTCTGATTGCAGTCGCCGTATGAGGGCAAAACTATTCAATGGATTTGACAAATAAGTCTCCGGATCATTACTCGATCTATCTTTTCCCCTGTGAAGAGTGTTGACCAATCTAGAAAAGTGTCTGTGAGTTTTTGTTGAATGGTTGCCAGTATTAAAACTCACAAGTGTACTTTCTTAATCTTATCTTCCATCAAATCTGCATATTCATTGAGGTTCTGCATTAATTCCGTCTCCATGCCTAGTAATTGGACCATTTTGGCGATGGATGTCGAGTACTCCAATTTGGCTTTCGTGTCATTTTTAGTTTCAGACTGAGCGTTAACAAAAATATTAAGGCAAATAATTGTTATTAAAATAAATTTGATAACTTGAATATGCATTTTGCAACCGAAAATGGCAACTAAACATAAATTGTTCTATAAATATTATAATGAAAATGTTTTTTTGTGTATAAATTAAAATCCGTGACACTTGCCATTAGTCTTAGTTTTATATAAGTTAGTATGACTAATTGTGAGAATTTTTAATAATAATAAGGTATTAAAATGTCAAAAATTACTCCCTATACCGGCAGTGAAAAAAAAAATAGTTTAATAGTTGATGAGCTGTCAGTTTCCAATGTGAAATTAAATTTTAAAAAGTAAATCATGTCTGGATCACATTTTTAAGAATGAAGATTTTTAAAAGTTTTATTCAATACTCCAACTGGTTCATAAAGAAATCCATGTTCAAAGTTTTCATAAAAAATTATAGCATATATACAATTAATCCACATTTATACCGATAAGAAATATATGTATTTCTATTTATAGCATGGTCGTGTAAACACTTGAGGGCGCTCCCTAAACTCTTTAAGCAATGCTGTAATGAATTTGGAATTATTTTTAATTTACACTTGTCATCAATTCGAGTACAATACTTACCCCACTTGGAGCCAAAGGCAACTGGGCAAGAGGCATGCAAGGATCTCTCATCATTGTCGCCCGCATTATCGAGTAAGAAAAAAGCCAGGGCGGTGCCTTTCTTTGAAGGAACTGCAAAATTTAAGTTCGCAAATGCCAACGCACCGCCCATCTCCACATCACGCAACTACTTGAAAAATGTTTGAACTTTTTTAAACTTATACTTATAAATAATAAAACAACTACTTACAAATACAACAATGTTCAAAAGTCGATTGCCTGCTGGTTTTGTAAAGCGTGAAGTCTGAAAAATATAAACGGAGTTTAAAGTACCATGAAATTAAATTATTTTTACCTCATCATAAAAATCGAAATGACTGTAATGGGCACCTCCCACTCCATAATTTATGACATTGAGGATTTTGTCTTGTTCCAAACTCATACCAGACATGTCAACAAATCGCAAATTAAGAGTTTTAAATAAATCTATTTCATTTCCTTCAAAATCAGCTTGTTTCGCTGCGCGTTCAAGTGAAATTTCACCTTTGCCAATACGAGCCGGTCTCATACGAGGAATTGAATACTCTAGAAGTTCTTTAATTTCTTTGTCATTGATAAAATCGTGATAGACCACCATGTAAGGATCAATAGACATTTCCTCCATCTTCATCGGTGCTATTCTCAGGAATGGCGATGTTGTATGATTGTAACGACAATGTAAAAATTTCGACGTTGGCTGACGATTGGCTCGACAGAGTTTTTCATGTATCAGAAAATTGTCGAGCTCGTGTTTAAACAATTTAACTTCTGGATCATTTGGCCTATATGACAGTGCCTGATTTGTGGCGTCAACCGCTTCAACGTATTTTTCTGTAAATCAAATAGTTCATTTAACTTCAAACAAACTCTTAACTTCAATCTTACTCATTTCTATTAATTGATGCGCAATCATAAGCCAAATATCAGAAGCCTTCACGCCCAATATTTCATAGATCTTTGCATGGTTTGGTAGGAACTGCTCAAGTGCTTGTTTAAACCATTCCAAGGCATACGAGTGGAGTTTCAACTCGCTCAGATAGTTACCTATAGCAAAGCAATCAAGTGGCGACACTTCAATGCTGAATTAAGGATGTCAAATGTCAAACATTACCATTTTCATATTATATATAAAGACTCA
Organism: Phortica magna; assembly: GCA_037044515.1. NCBI lineage: Eukaryota > Metazoa > Arthropoda > Insecta > Diptera > Drosophilidae > Phortica > Phortica magna. Next base: position 107,470 of record JBAMBP010001178.1, read on the forward strand.
CTCAAACGTTTTATCCCCTATTCGACCCACAGCGAGGTCTTTTGTCTTCAGCAAATAGGTGATTTGTAGGCGACAAAAGCCGACTATTGCTTCTTCGAAGTCTTCCGTAGTTGGCATTTTTGATCGGATACTTTTCACAAAATCAACTTTGTCTTCAGAAAAGATTTTGTTGAATAAGAATTTTTATTGTTTTCATTGATTTAGAACATACCTTGCCCCACTGGTTGCTTCGCGTACTCATGCCATTTGCGCCAGTCTGACTGCAATCGACGTAGAAGTGAAAAACTATTTAACGGGTTTGACAAATAAGACTCCGGATCATTACTCGATCTATTTCTTTCCCTGTGAAGAGTGTTGACCAATCTGGAAGAGAGTCTGTGTAATTTTGTTGGACGGTTTCTAAGATTCAAAACTCACAATTGTACTTTCTTAATCTTATCTTCCATCAAATCTGCATATTCATTGAGGTTCTGCATTAGTTCCGCCTCCATGTCTAGTAATTGCACCATCTTAGCGATGGATGTCGCGTACTCCAATTTTGCTTTCGTGTCATTTTTAGTTTCAGACTGAGCGTTAACAAAAATGTTAAGGCAAATAATTGTTAGTAAAATATATTTGATAACTTGAATATGCATTTTGTAAACGAAAATGGCAACTAAATTTAAATTGTTCTAAAAATATTATAATGAAAATGTTTTTTTGTGTATAAATTAAAATCCGTGACACTTGCTATTAGTCTTAGTTTTATATAAGCTACTATGACTAATTGGGAGAATTTATATGAGATGTACAATGTAAGGTGGGTATGCTCGGCAACATAGAACGACGAAAGGAAAGACGGATGTATAGGTCTCAATTAATTTCTAAATAAATACAACCATGTTCAAAGCTTTCATAATAAGTTATAATAAGTACATACTTAATTACTACAAATTTCAACCGTTAAGAAATATACTTCTTTTTATAGCATGGGCGTCTGAACACTTGAGCACGCTCCCTAAACACTTTAAGCAAAACTGCAAACAATTTGGAAATATTTTAAGATTATTTCTTTCATTAACTCGTTTTTAATACTTACTCCATTTTGAACCATAGACAACTGGGCAGGAGCCATGCAAGGATCTCTCATCATTGTTGCCCGCATTATCAAGTAAGTAAAAAGCCACTGCGGCCCCTTTCTTCGAAGGAACTGCAAAATTTAAGTTTGCAAATGCCAACGCACCACCTATCTCCACATCACGCAACTACTTGAAAAAGTTTGAACTTCTTTAATTTACACTTTAGAATAATAAAGCAACCACTTACAAAGACTATAATAATCAAAAGTCGATTGCCTTCGGGTCTTGTAAAACGTGAAGTCTGAAAAATATAGTCGGGGCTTAAAGCACAATGAAATTACATTTTTTTTACCTCGTTGTAATAATCCCAGTGAATGTGATGATGACCTCCCAATCCATAATTCGTGACATAAAGGTCTTTTGCTTGCTCCAAGCTAAGACCGGTCATGTCAGCAAATCGCAAATTAAGAGTTTTAAATAAGTCTATTTCATTCCCGTCAAAATTAGCTTGTCTTGCCGAGCGCTCAGGTGAAATATCACCTTCTCCAACAAAACCTCGACTCAATTTCGGAGCTGAGTATTCTTGAAGTTCTTTAATTTCTTTATCCGTGATAAATTCGTGATTAATGACAATATAAGGCTCTAAAGACATTTCCTCTAGCTTCATCGGTGCTATTCTCAGGAATGGCGATGTTGACTGATTATAACGACAATGTAACAATTTCGATGTTGGTTGACGATTGGCCTGACAGAGTCTTATATGGTCAAGATTTTCTCTAAAAAATTTAAATTCTGAATCATTTGGTCGATATGACAATGCCTGGTTTATGGCGTTAAGGCCTTCATGGTATTTTTCTGTAAGTCAAATAATGTATTTAACTTTAAACGAATATTAACTTGAATCTTACTCATGTCTGTTAATTGATCTGCAATCATATGCCAAATATCAGCAAGGTCAACGTCTAGAATTTCATAGATCTTTGCATGGCTTGGTAAGAACTGTTCACGTGCTTGTTCAAACCATTCCAAGGCAAGCGAGTAAAGTTGCAATTTGCTCTGATATTTGCCCATGGCAAAGCAATCAAGTGGCGATAGTTTAATGCTGAATTAAAAACTCTCAAAATGTCAATTTCATATTATTTATTAAGACTCACTCGAACTGTTTTCCCCCTATTAGGCCCGCAGCGAGGTCTTTTGCCTTCAGCAAATACATGAGTTGTAGGCGATGGATGCCAACTGTTGCCTCTTCAAAGTCTTCGTTTGTTGGCATTTTTGATCGGATATTTTCCACAAAATCTATTTTAACTTTGGGTAAAGCAAAGAGTTAAATACTCAATCTATATTGTCTTTTTTCATTTAGAACATACCTTGCCCCACTGGTTGCTTCGCGTACTCAAGCCATTTGCGCCAGTCTGATTGCAGTCGACGTATGAGTGCAAAACTATTCAATGGATTTGGCAAATACGATTCCGGATCATTACTCGATCTCTCTTGTTCTCTGTTAAGAGTGCTAGCCAGTCTGGAAAAGTGGTAGTGAAATTTTGAACGATTTCCAAGATTCAAAACTCACAATTGTATTTTCTTAATCTTATCTTCCATCAAATCTGCATATTCATTGAGGTTCTGCATTAGTTCCTTCTCCATGTCTAGTAATTGCATCATTTTGGCGATGGATGTCGCGTACTCCAATTTTGCAGTTGTGGCATTTTTGCTGGCGTTAGCGAAAATGTGAAAACAAACAATTGTTATTGAAATATATTTGATAGCTCGAATATGCATTCTGCAAACGAAAACCACAACTAATTAAAGTTTTAATTTGAAATGAACTACAAACCGAAATACATAAGTAGTATTTACATACATGATGATTAGTTACACTTATGCATACTACATACATACTACTTAATATAATTATTTAATACATTTAAAAGAGGGAAGTTTATAATATTAATAAGAGCGAATTTGGATGTTTCATACAAATTTGTTATATTAAATGACTTTATGTTCTCCGTGCCATTACTCAAAGTCAACAATACAAATAAATAATTAATATCTTTTAATATCAAACTGTTCAACAGATAAGCTAATAAATGTGTTTGAAGAGTATAAATAACCTATTATTGGCAAATAAAGACAAAAAGTCTTATATGTAAATAGATTTTCTATTGCACCAACTCACATACGAAATGCGCTTATCAACTGCGTTGAATCGCAGTGCGATCAATACGGTCATACAGATAGGCAATGCAATTAAATTTGAATTAAAACCTTTAATTAATGATTTAGTTTGCATGCACATAATAACAAAAAAAAAAACAGGAAAGAGAATTTCAACGCGCAGTTGGAGGCAATTCAGGTGCGCTTCGCTAATCCTGGCCAAAGTAGGCAAATGAACGAAACGAAATAATTGGAAAAATGTTAATGCATAATCACATAATTATAAATGAGAATGGCATTAAACAATGACTGGTAACGGTGATTTCATTTGACAACTGTCAGTATTTACGAGTGTTGAATTTTCATAACTTATTTCGCGTACTTCGCCCAGCTGGCGTATCTCAACTCCTAATTGGGTTGCTTTACTTTTCAGCGGCTTTCTCGAACAAACAAGTCAACAAGCCAACCAACCAACCAGTCAACCAACAAAAACAATCAAATAAACTCTTGCCTATAGAGTTTTGTCAAGGTATGCGTAGGCGCAACGCAAAGCAACGCATTTGAAGTTCATCCCCGTAAAGCTGTGCCGTTATCAGCCACGATACTCGCCTCACTCTGCAGCCGCAGCCTGGCATGCTGTTCATGCTTAGGCTGAGCGTATAAAAGGCCGAGCCAGAGCGCAGTTAGACATCATTAGCCAGTGTGCGTTTCATCAGTGCGTGCGTGTACGAGTGCAACAAGTCAGTGCTGTGCCAAAAGTCCTCCGAACGAAGATACTCAAATTTTAGTTAAAGGTAAAAATCTTTTTGAAAGATTATTGACAAAAAGTTGTATATTAATGTACAAAAAATATAGTTTATAAAAAACAGCAAAATAAACTTAAATTCCAAAATAGACTTCAAGCTAAAGGTTATATTTATATTTACCTTGAATTGCAATTGAAGTAGCATTTTTACCTTATTAATTTCTTTAAATTAAATTAAATTCAGAATGTATCTAAGAATATTAATAAACTCACATGGCAGTCTTCTGCTCTTCGTAGAGCACGCTTGCCAACTTCAAAGCGCTTTGTTCTTCGTATTGTTTGCGAAACAAATAGAAAGTCGAAATTAATATTAAAAAGCGAATTAAATTAGAAAGTTCAAATCCTTATACAAGTACAAAACAAATAAAGCGTTACTTACAAGTTTCTTTCTTGAATCCATACTACACGCAGAGCAAACATGATGACTACTCAGAAGCAACAGAACAAGAACAAATTCGCCGTGTTTGTGTGCGTGTGCGTCATTCTTATGCTGCTGGTGTCCAATGTGGCGGCATCGAACTCCCGGCCACCACGCAACAACGACATCAGCAACATGGCAGATGCGCTCAAGTATCTGCAAGACTTGGACACATACTATGGCGATCGGGCGCGTGTTAGGTGAGATTTTTGTTAGCATATCCGTTCTTATTGTACTAATACAACAAATCTTCGACAGATTCGGCAAACGTGCTGCGCTCGCACAACTCTTGAGGAATCGTCTGGCCGAGAATGGCGAATTGGTAAGCAGCGCATCGTATATTATTGTAATAGTGTACATTTTAAACCATACCCTTTGCCTTAGACAGACTCATCAAGCTGAATTTTCGAATGGCGAGGAGATATTCTAAACAGCAACATTGACGACCACCAGCTACACTACTAAACATGACGACTCATTGGCATAAGCATTGGAATGACAGCTAAAGCAACCGACATGCACTTCTACTCCACAGGCCTCCTGGCGAGGCAACCAATTAGGTTTAAGTTATTCGAATCTTTTGGAACAGCAGTTTAAAATACATAAAAATCGCACGAAAATTATTTATTAAATACAAACAAAAAAAAAAACAACTTCTAGTGAGCTTTTTTCTGTAGTATATACGAGCATATATAAATAAATAACGATACACTAAAATAGCATGTATTACTTAAAACCAACATGGACTTCAATGATCACAGCGGCAAGAAGCTCTCAATGCTGGCAGACACTGTGAGGGAAAATGATCAATAACTTACAAACATTTCATATTGAAGATCCTTACGCAATGGAAACAACGCAATCGACATAAAAGTCAGCTCACAATTGATGGACAGAAAGTTGCCAACAATCGACGTGCCCACAATAGCGCCCAAGCGACTCCACATTAGACAAATGCACAAAGCTTTTGCACTAAAATAAAAAGGCAAATTGGAAACAAAATTTTGTACAACGACCAAGGATATTTACCGTAAATATGTTGGTATAAAACCAAGGATTGCACCCCCTAATAAGTTGTTAACGACTCCCGGCAGCGCTAGAAAAAGCACGAAGCACATGAGTTGCAACTCCTTACTAATCAGCATGATTAAACAGAAGCCGCACGTGGAAGACGTCAGCAGTGCGCCCACGAAGAGTAGCTTTCGTGACATTACATGAAGCGACAAGGCGCACATTTGATATGCGACAATGTATGTGACGCCCAGAATCAAAGAATCGCGAAAGCCATGGAAACCATCATTGCAGACTGTGTCGTCCATGGGATCATATAGATAGAGCGGTTGCTCATTCTCACAGGTGCCAAATAATGCCTCACATACTGTTGGATTCGCCGCAAAAAGATCAATGTGATTTTTCCGATTTCGCATGTCTGTGAACCACAAGCCCAAGCCATTTGCACTGCAGACACCAGATACCAGACACATTAGAAGATTTGAACTATTTTAGAGTATTTCTACTCACATTAGACCCAAACTGAACATGACAACGCAACTGCAAAGAAAAAACTCAGCGAAAGGTTTGCGGAAGAGTGGCATTGCATCGTCCATCATCACTTTAAGTGGATTGTTTCTAAGGAATTATTGTTGCAACTTATATTGTTAAGTTAAAGGAAGTATTGATATGCACCTTCTGCGCTCACGGCCAACTGCATTCGATAGCTGAAAGCGACGCATTTGCTCCAACTGTTCCTCGGTCAACTGTTTGCCGGTGTTCTTTCGGCAAATCCAGTTCATAGCCGCAATAGCTTTCTCTTCCTCACCGACCATAAATAGAAATTGCGGACTTTCGGGCAATAGCAGCAACAAAAGGAAGGCTATCACACCGGGTACTATATATGTACAACCCAAAAGCCGCCAAGGCCGAAATGTTAACGAGCCATACAGCTTATATTCCCAATCACACATGATAAGTTTAAAAATCAATGTGGCCATTGAGGGCGGATACAGCATGCCGAAGCCGTTGAATATAAACGTGAATGCAATAATTTTCGCCATCGTTTGTCTGGTACAAAACTCACTCAAGTAAGTCATTGCTATGAAACTGGGACCAGCTACGCTGCAATACACTGCAAATCTTACAGCAATTATGTTAAATGATAAGTTTCAACTTACAAAATACCCGTTAGAAAACGCATTATGAAAAAACTGGTAAAACTGTACATAAACATCGATAAAACGGAAAAGACATTGACGAGTGAAATTGTGTGTAACAATACCCAGCGTCTGCCGAGCTTATCTGTAATATAGCCCCAAAAGTAGGAGGAACAGATAATGCCCAAAAACGAAGCGGCCGTCACAGTTGATATCTGCGTCGTATTCAAATTAAGGTCACACTTCGATGCAGGCGCAATAATACTCATGCCCATTGTCTCCAAGATGGCCATCATCTGAAGCAGGCCATTTGTGAGCATCGCCAACAGATGAACACGACCAAAGCCTGCGAAACCAGATATTATGCACTATTTTATCGTTACTTTTTTATTTTTCAGTTCACCAATTTGTTTCATAACATCATCATATGCACTTTGAAAATTTTGATTCATTTTCCATATTTTATTTTTGCGATTGTTGTGTTTTGAATACAATTTAAATTTGACTTATTGAACAAAGTTTTTTATAACATGGAAAAAGCAAACGCTAAAATCAAATTCAGAAAAAAATATTACAACATAATTAAACTATGATTAGGTCAACTGAATATTTTCAACCTCCTTGATGAGATCCATGTGTTTGAATTCATCTGGACGATGTGTAAATGTTTCGAGTAACTTCTTTTTGTTCTCATCATTCATGTAGTAGAACATTTGCAACTCGTTCGCGAGACACTGCGCTTCCTGGCCGGTGAGTACTTTTGTATCATACTCACCGCGCATCAGCACTATGCCCTTTTCCTTTACTTCTGTGTAATGCACCAAAGTCAAACACTCGGGTGCGTTCTCAGCATGCACCTGGTAGGCCAGCAAAGGTGTCAAGTGCACAGTATTCGCGGAAAATTGCAACATAATGAACTCAAATCCTTCACTGCGTGGCAGCGGCAACAAGAATATCGGATACTTCTTAGCACGCGCCATTAGAGTTTCGTACTGGTCAACGGTCAACGTGGCAGCCAATACATTCTTTGTTTTGTGATATTCCAACCAAATCTTTGAAATCTCTTCAGCGCTCTTGTCCTGTATTAACTCCAGTTTCATTATGTCTGTAAGCTTTTTGTGTGGCAGCTCAGCTTCCGCTGCTGGCGTCACTGAACCTCGTTTCTGCTTAGGATTTAATAGCTCAGAATAAGATCTACGAATATATAGTGTCATATACGAATGCTTTGTTACAGCAACAACGTGCGCTTACCTAGCTTGGCTTTGTCCATCTTTGATCGGGTTGACCACCTTATCAACCCGATGAAGAAACTCGTCGGTCGACGTCTTCTGAAGCTTTGCTATTTTATCGGCATACTTGTCATAGTACGGATTACTCTCTTTCAGCTTTTCCAGTTGCTCCTCTGCGCGTCTTTGTGCTGACATGGCTATAGACCTTGTTAAAAATGGGTTGAATTTTCGAAAGAACAACAAACTGCGGCTGCAAGCCATGCTACCAACACTTCACCCGCTTACCGAACGTTATGCAATCTGGAGAACAGCTGTAGCGCTGCCAACTCGAACATTTTTCAAACTCAACAGCCCTGGAAATGTCTCATCGACGACAGCCACAAATTGCCACAGTGGCGACATCTATCGCCTTTGGCTTCACCCTGTGTATTCAACCTTATTTTCAATATAATCATCTCTTATGTTTTATAGGAGTGCAGTAAAAACATAAAGCTGTTCTACAATGAGTAGTGTTACTGATTGAATGGCTGGCTCCATGTTACAGATATTCTTATGCTGCATACTACAATTGAACATTGAACAACGAAAACCGTGCCCGCACAACATACCAGATACTTTAATGTTGATGTTGAAAGCTTGATAAACGCAAAATTAACATAAATGAGTTAAACAAAAAAAAAAATTAAATAAAAAAAAAACAAAAATATAAAAAATAATAAAATAATGACTGTTACATATTTTACTGGCAGTTGAATTTGAAAAATTGCCAGAAACTACCGGAAAATGGCCAATTTGGCAGCACTGGCTGTGTTCAGATACATTTTGAGATAATCTCTTGCGCTGCTGTGTTGAGATATTTTTTGAGATACTCTCTTCTCATTGACTTGTGAGCCGTCGAACACTGCTTACGCTGTTGTGTTCAGATACTTTTTGAGATACTCTCTTCACATTTATTTGTGAGCCGTCGAATCGTTCAGTTCATTTAGAGCGCGCGCTGTCGCAACACAAACCTGTTCCGTGGGTGCGTTTTTATAGTTTTTGTTGTATTTTTGGTTTTTTTTTTTTTCGTTCTTCATCAGTACTGAGTGTGAGAAGGGCTATTGCTGCTGCTGTAAGTTGTTGTTGTTGTTGCTGCTGCTGCTGCTACTGTTGGATGCCTTCCACCCATCCTCTGCAGCACTGCCGCTCCGTCGTTTGCAGTATAGATTTTTCACATTACATTTTATTGATTGCGCCTTTCTCAGTCGCGTTCTCGTGTAAATGCTTTTTGCAAATAATTAAGCAGAAATAGCGAAAATTTTATAGAAAAGAAATAAAGTAATGGTAACTGCAACAATAACTAAAAGCACCACCAGCAGCAGCATAGTAAAAAACAACAATTGCATAATTGTTGTTGCAGTCGCTGCAATTGTACTGATGTACTGTGATATTTTCTGTTGAATTCTTTCGTTCTTTTCCAAGAACATAATTGAAAATAAAAAAAAAGAAGAGTATTTGTTGTCGTGGTTGTTGTTGTTGGTGTTGTTGTTGGTGTTGGTAGTGAGGTGGTAAATGTTGGCACGTAACGCAAAGAAACTACAAAAGAAAATGTGAAAACAAAAGAATATTAAATAAAAGTGGCATGAAAATTAAGCTGAGCTTAGTGAGTCAGTGTTTGTTTTGTGCGAGTATGTGTGAATGTGCGCAAAGTGACATAACGGTTAAACAGAAACAAGTGTACGTAAAAGAAAAAAGAATATATATACTTATATATGCAACAGCAGAAGAAGAGACAACCTTCGACAGCGTTGTCGCGTTTATAGTTTTGAAAGCCAATATGCCGCACCCCTGCTGCCCCCCTACAACTACAACTACCATTTACACTACCACTAACACTAACTCACCACCGTCGCGACGCTTTCAGCAAAGTTCTTATATAAGCTCATTTTTTCCTTTTTTCATATTTTGCATATTTTTCGGGGTTGTCAATTAAATTTTCATGTGTGTGTTTGTTTGTGTGTTTTCATTTGGCATTCAGATTTGAGTCGACAACCTATACAGTATACAGTATACACCACAAAAAGGAGTTGAAACGTGAAAGAAGAATACACTTTTTACAACTGCCAACGTCGCGCTGCCAACGTCGTCGTCGAAAATTGGAGTGGAGTGGAGTGTTGTAAATCTACAATTACAACGATTCGACACGCGTCATAAAGTCTTAGTTAAATTTGAATACATACATAAATATTTCGATTTGTTAATTATATAAAACAAAAACCACATATACTACGTTAATAAACGCAGCCAAGTGCATTTGCGTATAATGTTTGAACGCCGCAAATGCGTTTCTGCGCTGCTGCTGCTCTGCTGCTGCATTTTGGCGCTGCAGACGTCAGGCGTCTCCGCAGAACTGCTTGACAAGTTGCGTGATGATCCTGAACTATCACAGGTAAGTTTTTCAATTTAAAATTATTATTACCATACATATAGGTACAGGTACTATTGACCTTTTAGTCAACACCCAAAACACACCATAAACACTTGACTGAGTGATATCTTTGCTAATCCTTGTTGACCTATTTCCTGCGTAGGCCACACAGTCACTGTCTCTTTATCTCTCTCTCTCTTTGTCTTTCGCTCTTTTTCTATAATACACCCCTCCCGCTCGCTCAGTTTGCCCTTGACTTAACAAGCGCTATGTTGAACTTTATAAAATATACATAAATTAACGCAAATAATAAAACTTTGGCATGTCAGTAACGCAATTCCCGCTGCCACCACCAACGCAGTCGCCGTTGACGTCAACGTCAACGTCAGTACCTTTTCCATGTCTAGTGCTGCTCGAGTGAGCATAACTGTTTTCTACTTTACCTAGGTTTGCTTTTTGCACCTTCACTTGATGCCTGGGCACACACACACACACATACACACACACACAAATGGTGCGAGTGAGTGTCAGAGACAATGGTAAAGTCAACAACGACAACAAGAACAACAACAACAACAACTACAACACCATTTGCTTCTCGTTCTACTCTGTTAAGCAGTTAATGCCCAAAAATGTTCAAACATTCATGATGACTCGAAAGCAGCGAAGTTGTCGAAGTCATAGTAGTGTCGTTGAGACGGGCGCGCCGGCGGCTTAGGTAAATAATTTCACCGGTGTTAAATGCCTTAAGAAATGTTGCGAAGTTTGTATTAAAGTGAGGAATACAAGAATATGTTTGCCAGGCCAGTGTGGGATGCGTCTGCGGCGACATTGTTGAGACTTTTAAAGCGCATTAACAATGATCTGCTTCGCAACGTTGTCATTGTCATTATGCTCATCATTATCGCCATCATCATCATCATCATTATCATCATAGTCATAGTCATAGTCATTTGCTGGCTTGCACTTTGCACAACGTCGTTGAGAACGTTATTTCATCTTCTCTACTTTGTGATCGTCTTTCATAAGCTGACCTTTTGCATTGAATGCGCTGACCTGACTTCCTGTTCTCTTCTTTCACTTTCGTCGCATTTTATTAATTTTAATTTTTAACCTTTGCCGCCAACCGGGGCGCGGCAACTGTATATATGTAATGTAATGCAACGTGTGCGGGGGCGGCCGCGGCCCCGTACGCGTAATGCCATGCAATGCAATGAGTGTGCGGCGCACAACTGCAACGAGGCAAGATCGCTTTCATCAGCATCATCAACATCATCAACATCATCATCATCATCATGTACAGCGCCGTCGTCAGCAACTGTGTCGATGTCGTCGGCTTTGACGTTAACGTTGTCGTCATAAGCATCGAATTCAATTAAATTTAATTAAGATTACATTTCCATTCGTTCGCTATCGTCTTGTATGCTCTCTTATTTGTTAGTTGTTGTGCCTCGACAGCTGCTGGCTGGCAGGCAAGCAAGACAGGCGTTGATGAGGCTGACCTTAATGGAAAAACGGCAGCTAAGCGTTTTAGAATCCAGCAAGTGTGGCACAGCGCGTGGGCAGCGTCAGCGGCAACGGCAACGAGTACGAGAACTATGGCATTGTCGATTCAATCTTCATTCAAGGCGCGAAATAGAGGCGCTCAAATTTCACATTTCATAGCATTTACTAATTAAACAAATTTTGGTTTATATCATTTCTTTGTGTTGGGGGAAAATTATGCAATTTGTAACAATTTCTTTACAATTTTTATTTCTTTTTTTTTTTAATCATTTGATGAAAGTTGTCGTTTTCCTGCCCCCTTAACTGCTTTAAGTAATTATGTGTAGATTTGTAGCGTAATTACTTTGTGTTGGCTTAAGCCACGCCTTGCTAACATGCCTTGATCAATCAAACAAGTACCGTTGCGTCCAACCCAACCCATAGGCAATCTATGCACACGAAAAAAAAAAACAAACAGATTTATTGAAACGCAGGAGTTTGCGTGTCTGTAGCGCTTACTTGGTTTAGCGTAGCGGAGTCAATGCTCAATGCTGTCGCAAAAAGGACTTAAAGTGATTGTCTTTCTTTCTTTCTTATCGCATTCTTTCTTTCAGACGGCGGACAAAGCGTCACTGCGGCGCCTCATGCCGGTTAGGGTAAGATAACTGTTTCTTATACCTTACGTTTATGTCTTGCTCCTTTTTGAACTTTCGTTTAGTTCATTCGTTCGTTCGTTCGTTCGTTCGTTTGCTGTAGTTTCATTTCGTTGCGTTGCGTTACGTTACGTTGCGTTACGTTATGACACCATACACACACACAGTCACACACGCAACACACACAAACACTTTTAAGGGGTGCTAAGAATTTATCTAAATGCATTTGAATTTGCTAAAAGACAAAAAACATTTCGGTGGGTGGGTCGACCAACTGACGGGGGTTGCTACTTGCACAAACACCCCGTACGTCGGTTAGACAGTCGGCCAGACTTGAAGCTGTCAGCCGGTCATTGACATATGCAATGACATCGACAGCGCTATCGATACATTTGTATCTATGATATGCTACTTGTGTATATGAGTGTATGAATGCATTAAGATCGCACCGATAGTCGCAACTTGTTTGCTATGCATTACAAATGCAATGGTCTGCCGTCGAAAGCTCGATTTCAAACGCAGTCAAATTGGCATGACTCATGGCGACCAGCAGACGCCGGCCATACAAGCCCGCGGTCAATTAGGACATACCACTCTCACGAAATGAAGTCGAGGACACGCCGTGCACATGGCATGAGAAAGTGCAACGAAGCGCTTCGGAAGTGGCATGTGTATGTGTGCGTGCGTGTGTGGAAGCCACAATACATGCGGTTGTCCACAACGACAGACGCGTCTCATGTGTCACCTTTCATCAGTGTTTGTGACTGTCGTCAAGCAGGTGGTGGTGGCTTCAGCAGGCTAGGCCAGGACAATGCCATTTGGGGTAGTTCCGTATGTGCAAGGACAGTCAATCGAACTCTTATAATTACGCTGCACTTTTTTTTGCTTTGCGCTGCTTTACTCTCCACTGTTGTATTGCAGCACAATTTGGTCAGGAAATTAACCCCTTAAAGCGTGCGGCTGCATTACTTAAAAGTGCTCCTTATCGCAATCGAAAGTACAAATGAACTCAACGACGCCCACGCGTGTACCCATTTCAGGACAATGGCAATTTGTACGGTACGTGCCGCCACCCTTAGCTGAGCCCACAACACCATTGACGACCGACCGTCTGCTTACGTAATTGGTTCAATAAACTACCAAGGAAAGTGTTTCCCCATTGTTTGCCGTTGGCATAGCAAAAACGTTGACTTTTTGGCAAAGTTTATTCGATACACAATTTTGCCAACCACTCGGCACACAACAAAGACCCCAAAGAGCCAACCAACCAACCCATTTGTAACCATCGACCCGATTGACTGGGTTTGCAACTAATTAGATGCAGGCAACACACATAACCTCAAAGTTTTTATAGCTTTTTGATGTTTCCTTTTGTGTTTTTATATTCTACACACACACACACATATATATATATATATATAACTGATGTCTGTGCTTTTTTTGGCTTACAGTTCTATAGCCTGCTGGAGCAGAATCCCATCGCCAATGCGACACTTGCGCTGCGCGCCTGTACAATCTTTGTGCCAACGAATGAGGCCTTCCAGCGTCATCATGGCACGACATATGTGCTCTATCATATCGGTGAGTCAGCGTTGTTTGCGCTTTATTGCAATTGTTTAACTAATTCAATTAAATTTGAACGCATTTTTACAGCCACAACGGCGATGAACAAAGACCAACTGCCGAAAGTCATTTCATCGGACCTCGATGGCAATCCGTCGCTGTATATCACAAAGAATCGCAACGGTGACGTTTACGTGAACAATGCACGTATTATACCGTCGTTGACCGTCGAGATGACGACTAGTATCGGCAAACGACAGGTGCGTAAAAGTGACAAATAGCTAGGAACACAAATCTTATGTTTACACTCTTTTAATGTCCTTTCATAGGTGATGCACATTATTGATGAGGTGCTTGAGCCGCTGACAACACTACAAACTGCCAAAGCGGACATTACCAATCCGGATGCCTATCAGTTCCTGCAGCAAGCCGATCTCATGAGCATCGGCGAGAATCGTTTGCGTTCGTATCGTTCGCAGGTGACGCTCATGCATAAGGAGTCCTTGTATCAATCGCCCGGCACACACACCTTTCTCATACCCATCGATGAGGGTTTCAAGGTATTGCCAGACACAAACATAACCATATATAATATATATTGAACCACTGTATTCGCCATATAGCAAACAACGCGCAGCAGTCTTGTAGATAGCAAAGTGATCGATGGTCATGTTATACCCAATAATGTCATCTTCACGGCAGCCGCACAAATTGAGGTGCCACAAACAACGACCGCCTTCGAGGATAACATCAAAGTCACTGTAAGCTTCTTCCAGCAAAAGGATGGCAAAAGTGAGTAAACTCAACCAACCAACCAAAAGGGACATGCGATATTGAAACTTATTGTGCTTCGCTTCTTTGCAGTGTACGTGAAATCGAACACTTTGTTGGGCGACAAGAATCACACCACGGGCGTTGTGCTCGCCGAGATCGTTAAGGCAAATATACCCGTGCGCAATGGCGTCGTACACTTGATACATCGTCCGCTCATGATCATCGATACAACGGTGACGCAATTCTTACAGGTATGTCACAGGACACAGGTGCACACAGACAGACACAAGCACTACAACAACAACAACAACAACCACCACTACTACCACCACCCAGAACCACAAATACTAAACACCACAGTAGCTTGCTTGCAATGGGCCAAACTCGCGTAGCGTTCGTACGTTCGATTCTCGTCTTTTGGCTTGCAACATACATAACTCAAATTGTTAACGCACACCCACACCCACACACACACACACACGTGGCGCGTATACACACACATGCATACATAATTGAATTGAGTTGCGTTGACGCTCACACGCCGTTCGTTGTAACTGCTTCACAGTTTGCGTTGCTGTCATTACAAATCAGCTTACACATGCACCACCGTCCCCGCCACACACCCGCAAACCGTACCACAAGCAGGGAAACGCACTTTTTGGACTTTCATGCTTTCGACTTTCGACTTTATCAATTTATGTTTTCTTTTTTACACACCATTGCGTTATTCATGCGCATTTTGGCCTTATCTGTACAGCCGGCAATGCCGATCGCCCATTTTAGCACGCTTCTGCACAGGCATTGATTATTTTGTACGCGTTGCGCGCATAAGGTCAAAGTGCGTCTTGCCCGCCCACCAAACAGTGCCCACTACAGCAAAACAGTATGACACACATGCCTCAAAAAAAAAAAAAGAAAAAAAAAACAAGAAACAAGCAAGAAACAACACACATGCAAAGTGAAGTATAAGAAGATGATGATTAAAATATGTTTATTTGTGTGTGTGTATCTGTGAGCAAATGTTACTCAGATCAGTACAATTTTATAGCCCAAAGTCTGATTTTACCTCGAGCCGAATTTCTATGCACAAAAAAAAAAAAGTAAATCAAAAAACTTTGATTTAATTTCAAATCAAATATTTTAAGCAATTTGGTTCCATGTAAAATCAAAAGCAAAATTTTATTTTAAAATAATTTTTAAAATATAAATTTTATTTTAAAAAAATTTTGGGTGTAATGTAAGTATTGCCAAACAACGAAATGTAATCAATGTATTTCAAAATCAAACTGCAAAATGAAAAAAAAAAAATCAAAATCAAAATCAAATTTCAAAAAAAAAAAATATTCGCCACCCAACATGTACCATCAAATAGCGTGAACCAATTTAAGCGGCCAACGTTATAATTGGCAAGCACAAGAATGCACTCAAAAAATTCCGCCGGCTTAAATACTTCACACAAAATCAAAGAAACTCTTTCTAAATCTCTCTACCAAAAATTGTTCTATTATTAATTGTTTCTATTGTTTTTTTTTTTCTTAATTTCTTGTAAGTTTTTGTTACCACTTTGAAACCACTAATTGGCTAAGATCTCTTCTAAACGATTCGTTCCAATCAATCAGTATCGCTGCAGCATGCTTCAAGGCATCAATCGAACTCATTATTGATAGCTAGCTAGTCGTCATACATTGTCGTGCATTATCGTTGTTAACGCCTCTCACGCCCACTCTTTACCACCTTCTCTCGTTCTCTCTCTCTCTGTGTATTTCACCAGCTCGTTCGCTTAGTCATTAGCGTGCCGTGCATACATGCGAACATTTGTCTCGCTTGCACGCTCGCTCGTACGCTCGCTCATACTTATTTCGTACCTTTGTTTCATTCCGTTTTGTTTCGTTTACGTTTTTGGTTTCTCGTTTCGTTTCGTTTGTTCTTTTTTTTTTTTTTCATTTGTTTTCTACGTGTTTGTTCATGTTCGCTTTGTTCTTTTGGCGCCGGTATCGAAAATCACTTTGATTGACTGCTGGATTTTCTTTTGTTTCTTGCGCTACTTTGTTGACTGCTGCCGCCACTGGATTATTGGACCAATTAACAACTCTGCCGTCCTGTGCCCGTACAAAAACAGTCGTTCAAGGTAAATGATACCAAGTGTTTTTGGTTTAACCGTTGCACGTTTTCGTTTTGTTTCTTTGTTATTTGAACTCATGCTAAATCAAATCAAATCAAATCAAAAAAATGTAAAAACAAAAATTCATAAATCAAAACAAAAACAAAAAAACACAAAATCCATCATAAAATTATACGACAAGTAGTCTTTACTTATAAGGCATGTCAGTTCCAAGCATAAAACAAACAAAAAATAACGGTTCAAAATGTCATCAAAGTAACGTCTACTACTTGTTTAATGTCTCGTTTCGGCATGCATTATGTTTAGAGATTTCGTCACTCATGTCAATCAGGCATCATGAATATAATTATTATACACATGCATATAAATATAGCGCGTATGTACAAAAGTTTATCATGCACCATGAAAGATTATTCATATATAAAACAAAACAAAAATATTAAACTTTTAAAACAAATGATTTTTTATAATATTTCCAATGAATTATTTCCCATGTATTCTGAACGTGACTTTATGCCGGAATCGAATCGCTCAAACGTTAACGGCGTCTAATCTATCAATAAAACAAATATTTCCTCTTCTTCACCTGACACCGTTTCCGCTTTAGTTTCCGAACGTAAGTAACACAAATCTAACAACAACAACAACAACGCCGTTCAACGCCACGCCATGTCATGCCTCGCCCACTTGCTCGCTCGCTCACGTTTTGCTGCCAAAATTTGTACTTTTTCGTTTCGTTAATTCGTCGATTTCGCTTTGTATCTTTTTTTTATTCCTTTTTTTTTCAATTTTGTATCTTTGACTTTGTTTCTTAAAAATTTTGTTTTTGCTTGTGCACGAAAGAAAAAGTTCTAAGCGATACAACAACACATAACTATGCGCAATCTTCATATAAAATTTGCAACAGCATACCATATCAAAACCGATCCTTTCCAAGCTGCCCAACTTTGCATATTTAAGTATTGTAAGCAATTGTACATGTCCTTTTGCCTGGGACACACACACACGCACGCACACAACTACAACTATACTCAATGTACCTGGGTGTGTGTGCTAGCTTGTTGCCCCTCATATATCATACGCTTGCATTATTAAACTTATAACGTTTCTTTTTGCGCGGTACATTGGCTTAAATTCACACGTTCTCTTTTTAAGGATAACGAGAATGGCGCATTGCGCAAATTTTATGAGGTAATCATGGATATTGGCGGTGAGGTGCTTGCGGATATTACCAAATTGGGCGATGTAACCATACTTGCGCCAAG
Source organism: Phortica magna (assembly GCA_037044515.1). Taxonomy (NCBI): domain Eukaryota; kingdom Metazoa; phylum Arthropoda; class Insecta; order Diptera; family Drosophilidae; genus Phortica; species Phortica magna. Next base: position 125,556 of record JBAMBP010001178.1, read on the forward strand.
CAATGATGCATGGAAGGCGCCATCTATCGAGAATTTGCTAAGGTATGTCGCATAGACTTAATAGTACCAAATAACTGTAGAAAAAAGAGTGCTAACCTAAAATGTTTTACGCTTAGGAACCGCGAAAAGATGCGTGAGATCTTGAATATGCACATCATCAAGGATCGTTTGAACTTGGAGAAAATACGCCAGAAGAACACGAATATGGTAATTTATAACATAGGTATTATAGGTATGAGTTTACAACCTTGAACTTCACACACAGATTGCACAAGTGCCGACAGTGAACAATCACACCTTCCTCTACTTTAATATTAATGGCGACAATGCCGATGCCATCATCACGGTTGAGGGCGGCGGCGTCAATGCCACTTTGATTCAGGCCGATGTCGCGCAGACCAATGGCTATGTGCACATTATCGACAAAGTGTTGGGCGTGCCACACACCACTGTGTTGGGCAAAATTGTGAGCGATCCCATGATGAGGTGCGTTACATGTCGCTGACATGAACTTCTATCTTATTTACTGATATGCTTTTCATACACAGCGATACTTATAAGCTTGGACAGTTCTCCAACTTCAATGAGCAGTTGAACAACACCCAGCGCCGTTATACCTTCTTCGTGCCACGTGACAAGGGCTGGCAAAAGACCGAGTTGGACTTCCCATCGGCACACAAGAAGCTCTTCATGCGCGATTTTGCTTATCATGTAAGTTTCGATATAAAAAACACTCCGTCAAATTTAATTAGTGATGTTCATTTTTCGCTTTTCAAAATCGCAGTCCAAATCAATACTTGAACGTCACTTGGTCATTGCCGATAAAGTTTTCACCATGAAGGATCTTGTGCAGATGTCGTATGCCAGCAGTGAGCCTGTGTTTTTGCCCACATTCAGGGACTCGCTTAAGATACGCGTAGAAGAGGAGGCTGGACGTAAGTATTGAATGACCACCACTTGTAGTTTCCTTAAGGTATCTTTTCTTCTTTGCTCGTTGCTTATGTCTCTAACAATATGAAATTCTCTTTACTAACGAACGATCGATAACAAAGATCTACATGATGAATATGCCAATAACGAATGGACCGGTGAGTGTGGCACCATGTTAGCCTCATCTCAAACCACACCAAAACCCAAACAAATATATATATTAAACAAAACCATTACAACCAAACAACAACACCATCCAGCATTCATCATCGTTAGCCACAGCCATTGACAATCGAGCACCTGAACTCAAGAACTCATAGCTTTAAATTGGCACATGTTTGTTTTAAAACTAATGACGTAATTTCACGTATTTCTCGATTTACAGGTTATGTGATCATCTGGAACTACAAGAAGATAAATGTCTATCGACCAGATGTCGAGTGCACCAATGGCATTATACATGTCATTGACTATCCGTTGCTCGAGGAGAAAGATGTCGTCGTTAGCGGAGGTAGCTATCTGACTGAATCGAGCATTTGCATCATGTTTGCGAACTTCATTATGATAGCGTTAGCAAAAGTTCTTATCTGAAGCATCCATAATGTATAAATGAAAAAATCAAAAAAAAAAAAACAGCAACAAAACAAAAATCAATCCAACCCCAGTAACAAACAACAACAACAAAACAGTAACAATAACAAATACCTAATGTTTTACAAAACCTGCTGTCACAATCATCATTGCCCGCAGCTCGCAGTCAACAACACCAAAACACACATTACTCATCACTTCCCCCCCGCTACGACAAGCCATCTCATCACACATGTTCATACAAGCACGTTTGAACATCTGAACATCTGAACAATGAACACCCTGCAAAAAAAACAACTAAACAAGTTTAAATATTCTCAATTTAACTAAGAATCTCTTCAAATTGTTTAACTGTTTTTCTAAACTGATTTTAATTAGTTAAGTCTCTAAGTGCGTTAACAAGACAGGCTGGCAAGCCTTGTTGTGCCACCCTGTATTGTGTGACGTGTAACTCGTCTCAACAAACATCAATTGCCTTATGTGTTATAATATACGCCCTTTTCTATTCGATATTATTTACTACATTCTTATTTAGTTTAAGTACATCATGTAAAAAAAATAAGACGAAAAAAAAAAAATCATTTTAATTTAAAAAAAACAAAAAAACAAATATTTTTATGCATTTGTAATGAAATTTTTAATTTAAATTTAGTTCATTTTTTATGTTTAATGAAAACAAAGAAGCAAAAAATGTACACGAAGCATCTCAAAGTAAGCAATATGCGTTGTAAAATAAAAAAAAAAAAAAATAAGAAGAAGAAGAAAAAAACGTAACGAAAATTTGTTGTTGGCTTGAAGCGACAAAGTGTCAACAGTGCCGTCGTTTAGTACATGTGTATGAGCGTATGTATGTGTTACAATCAATGTCAATGTAGTAGAAATTTAAGTGAATGTGAATGAAGTCATTTGGCCAATGGCAGTGACATGCATTCGTGCTTAGCTGAATTCGTTAGTGAACGGACGGACGGACGGACGCTTTTGACGCTTATGCACATGTTTAAGCCAACAATGTTGAAATTTAAAACCAAATTGGCCTAATTAAAGTGAAATATGATTATTATGAGAGAAAAATAAAAATAAATTTGCATGTTTGCTATAATTGTTGCTACATTCATGTGAGTCACTCACACACACACACACACACACACACACATGCGTGCATTTGTAAACTGTGTTCATTGAGCGCCATTTTCACACTTGAATATTTTATTATATGAAAAATTGAAACAAAAAAAAAAAGTATTTCGTAACAAACTTTTTAAAACGAATATTATTGAAACTGCCGTCAAAGTAAATCTTAAAAAAAAAAAAAACAACAAAAACAAATAATTAAACATTTAAAATCTAAACTATTCAAAGCTGAAAATTGTAACTATCAACATTTCTACGTATCACAAGTACAGTAAACCAAAGCCACCAATTCTATAAGCATACACACATGTGCATACACATACACAAACATACATGCATTTATACATATAAAAACATATATGTAGTTCTAAATGTATATGAAGTTTTAGTATTCGTATTTAGGCTTTAGAGCACAGAAATGAACACACATACACACACAAACAAACACAAGCAAACAATTGATATTTCCATTGATATATAAAGAAAATTTTTAGATACATTGAATTGTTGTGTATGTAGTTTGAATATAATCAAAAAAAAAAAAAAGAAAAAAAACACAATAAATATACCAATACATATGTACAATTATTATGCAATAACAGCAACAAAAACAACAGCAACAGCTAATACCTTAAAACGCAACCTAACCTAAAAAAAAAACCAAAAAAAAAAAAAAACACAAATGTTAAAAAGAAAAGCGCTAAAATGGACTCTCTTCTTACACTTCTCTCTAATATTATTGCTATTATATTTATAGGTTAAGCATTGTAACTAGCGTCTCTCAACCACAACTACCACTACAACCACCACCACCACCACCACCCACATAAAAGTCTATGTATGTGTAACTATGTAGCAGAAAGCAAGAAAGTTGTGTTATCAAAAAGCAAAAATAAAACAAACAAAAAAAAATGAGCAAAAACAAAAACCAATTCAGACAAGAATGAACGATCATGTACGCGTTACAACCAAAAGTCAGGCGTGACTACGCGATGCGTGTAGTGTGTGTGTGCGTGACACGATGCGTTGTGATGTGATGTGATGAGACGCGGCGACGTAGTGGTGGTGTACTGCCGCAGACCCAATTTTCTCCTAGTTAAGCTCTAACCTAGCTAGTTAATGTAACACAATATATATGTATGTATGTAAAAACTAGTATCCCAAGTCCACACACACACCAACACACACACACACACACACACATCGCGCAGCTGCCGCCGTTGATTGCCCGACAAAAAGTGAAACAAATCGAAAACAATAATCGAAACTAAATCGAGCGTCGCCATCGCTGTCACATTATAGACGTAGAGTCCTACCACAATCCCGCTTCGCAACCGTAAGCAGCAACAATAATCCAAGCAAGCAATATGTCATTAGTACGATGTCGTGTATGTAAGCTTTAAGTAAGGTGTCCAATGCCACTCAATAAGTGCAACAGAGCAAACGCTAAAGGAATAAAAAAACAATACAAAATAATAATGTACTTGTAAGCTTTAAAACTGACACAAAGAAAAATATATATGAAAAAGGAAAAATTTATAATTTGATTGGCCAGAAAGTTCAGGAAAGCGAACGAAAGAACGAACGAACGAACATTACTCACAAAAAGTAAATCGTAGTCAGTAGTTACACGTTAACAACCAACCAATCAACCAATCAAGTGGCCCGGACCGGGCCGAGGAGCGCGCTTCAAACGCATTAACGTGTAACTAGTGCCTTACTAAAAGATTAACTCATTACCTTAACCTAATACAAATTTAAGCTAGCTTATGAAAAACGAAAGAAACTAAAGATATATAAAGAATTATATATAAATATATATATATATACATATATAAAACTATCTATATATAGAGATGTATGTATGTTTAGGGCATGTCAAGTGCTTTTTCTTCGTATATGATATACAAAAAAACAAAACTTTAATAAAAATTTAATAACAAAAATTTAAAAAGTGTAATAATTATGATAAAAAAAAAAAAAAATATATATGTATTAATAGGTTAGAAAAGCATTTTGCGCTCCCGTATAGTACGAAAAACTACAAAATAAAACAACCAATAGTTTCTGCAAATTAAATAAAAATAAATTAATAACATTTGAATATTTATGAGATTATTAATTATTAAATTATTGAACGCATTCAAGCTATTTACACGCAGATACATATTTTTTGAGAGATAATAATGGTTAATGAGGCGTAATGAGCAGAAACAATATTAAGGTAGCATTGTAGTGCCCATGTGAACGTATAAAATACGTAAAATAAAAAAAATAACTCTTATAGAAATGACATTTGAATGTATGCAAATATGCCAGAGCAGTGCAAAATGGTCTTTATTTTATGAAAGCGCTTTACCAAAACACGATTACTTGTACAAGATACATTCATACACAATATGAAACACACATATACACATACACCTACACATTTAAAGTAATCCCAAAAGATACTACAACTATAAAAATGTCATCACAACAAAGCTTGAGCTAATAAAATTTTAAGTATAACAAAAAGGTAAAAGTTTTTCATTGTTCTTTTCGCTTGTTTACCAAGCACTTTTGTTTATTTAGTACATATTCTTCTGGGCTTTGTAAGCACTTATAAGTATTAAGCCTTTATATGATGCCAACAAGTTGTTTTTTCTAAAGCGACTTTTTCTCTTTTTCTTACATGCAAATGTTTCTTCGCCAAAATGCGTCGCCATTTTACTTGGCACAGTTTCCCTTATAACGGACGCCAGCGGTTCATGTAGCAACGAGCATTTTGTCGCAGAGCATAAATTCTAAGTGATTAATTGAGAGTGTTGCCAGAAAATTTTATAAGAAGCTGTGTTTAATGAGCTTGCGACCCTTTCGCCGCTTTTCACACGATTTTTTAGTTGCTTTCTTTTTGAAATGGGATTCAAACGAACTTTTCTTCAGCTAAGTGCTTTAAGATTTCGGGAATTTTAGCACGTCAAGCCAACAGAAGTTGAGTCAAGTCCAGGACAAAAACCATTTTAATGGCTCAGCAAAAAGTGCTATCAAATTGATAAGCTTTTGTAACGTTCTAAATTTTCCCATGTCCAAGTTCACTGAGGATGTTGAAACGGAAACGGTGCAACCCGCCTATCTGCGATCGAATCAGCCACCAATCACGTATCAAGATCAAAAGTTAATGAATTCAAAAATCTATCAGTAAACGTATCAAAACTTTAACTTGATTCAAGGTCCGCTACTGGTGCTAAGCAATCTTTGAATACACCTTAGTTCCATGATTACTACCAAGAGTGAAATTGCGGAAATTAACTTTATTTTAGTTACATTCATTGTCCGTCCAGTTATCAGTATATTTTTTTTTTAATATATATCCGTTATTTTTGTTTGTACACATCTTTTTACGATCGACCTGATTAATGGGCTAATAAGTGGCACCACTGCACTTGTCATAGTTTAGGCGAGCGGGCGAGCGAGCAACAGCAGCTGATTCGTGAAAATTAAAACGAATTCGAAAAATCTGCTTTAAATTATTAATTTTCTTATTTAAAGTGACTCATTGAGTCAGTCAGTGCTAATGATTGTGAATCAAAGCGCGAGTGTCAAGTAAGGCGAGTAAGAACGCCGAATATTTTTAAGAAAAAGTGCAGCGAGTGTAGAAAAAGCGGGCACTGAAAAAAGAGCAAAAGGCATGAAAAAAGAACAATCAAGTCTCGGTTACGCCTCGGATTCGGCTGAGCAGAGAAGACTTGTTGCCGGCAGCAGTCCGCTAGATGATGATATGGATATAAGCTTGCTGCAACGTCCACTTCGGACGGCCTGTACAGGTTTCCAGGAGGCAAAGCGTGCGTTTGAAGATGGCACTAGTGAGGTGCGTACGTGACCCAAACATCGTTGGGGAATGGCGTAACAAGAGCGCAGCAATGCATTTGTTTAATTGTTTGTCACTGCAGGTACGACGACTACTAATGCAGGAGTGCAGTCTTATCTATGAGTGTAACGTGTGCCGGAATATGTTCCGGAGTTTGGCGAATTTCATCAGTCACAAACGTGTTTTCTGCACAAATTCGTTTACGACATGTGGCTATTACAACAGCGGCTCAGTGAGTGTGCGGTAGTGAAGTTGAAGAATACTCATATTTTAATTTTCTATAACACATGTTAGTATGTCATGCAATACTGAAATTATAATCAATTTTAGGATGAAAACCAGCACACATCGATAATTGTGCCAGCTCAAACAACAGATTTAGGTGGCATGAAGCGAAGTCGTAGCATGGGATCATCACCGACACCAACCGAGGGTCGTTCTAATCGTGGGAGTTTACGTGATCTTAGTCATGTTATCGAACGTTTACGTCGTGAGAAAGAAACAGTCGACGAAGAGAGGTCTAGCGGTGGCGAAACAGTGTTGCAATTGGAAGCTGTGCCGACTAGTAATCACGCCGTTTATCAAACTATTAAACGTCAAGATCGTAATTTGGATAGTATCAAGACCGAAGTAAATGAATTGCATGATCTATTGAGCGATGTCGAAACTGTGGTTGGTCCAGATGGTAAAGCTGTCGATAAAAGTAACTTTCCGGAAGGAAATACTGACAGCGATGACTATATGGTGGTAAATATTAATCAGGAAGAAGAAGGAAAACTGATTTGTGAAACATGTAAGTTCTGGTTTGATGTAATTTCAATAAAAGGCTAATCAAGCGATTACTATTTCAGGCAAGTTGACTTTTCAAACCGAAAAGATGCTAAAAATTCACATACAGAAAAAACATTCGCTCTCAGCGTATGTTTTTCAGTGCCCAGCATGTTCGTTGACTTTCCTGCAAGCCGCTGCTGTAATACGACATCTCTCAAAGGAGCACAAGTAAGTCGTTTATGATTTTGACATACACTTTGATAATTTATGATTTTCTATTTTTCATATCATATCATAGAAAACCCACACGTCGCATTCGTTTGATGCGCGACTCGATACTAAAACGGTGCATTCAACAGGGTGACGTACAGATTAAGGGTCCAAGCCGTGAGCTTAAACGTTTGCAGATGGGTGACGCGCCGGCCGATACTTCTCAGATTGGTGAACAGCGCAAAATTATGTCAAGTTGCATTTACTGCGAAAAATCGTTTGAACGTCGTGCGGCATTGTCCACGCATCTCTTGAATTGTCGCGCTAAACAGGAAGCTTTGCAAAAGCCCGTTAAGCGTAGTAAGAATAATGATGACGCAACAACCGCAACTGAGAAGACAAAGGCTGACAAAGATAATTGTGAAAAAGAGGATGTCAAACATACCGAAGAGGAGGCGAATAGTTCGATTGAGAACACCGAAGACACAACAGTAAAAGAGGAAAGTGATGGTGAAAACTCCAATCTGCTTAATGAGATGTTTGCTGATCTTGCCGTGCAGCAAAGCTTTAGCGACGCGCTTCAAACAGTCTCACTAGAAATGCTTGAGAGCGAAGAGGTCAATACTGCAGAGGCTGTGCCCTCAGTAAAAGGCGAACACGATGAGACACAAATGTTGGCCGATGAGAGTCAACAGGAAGTAAACAACAAAACCAAAGATGACAAACTGAAGAAGAAGACACGCAATGTGCCCGTTGAAAAGCAATTGAAGTGCCGCTGCAAGATCTGCAACAAGCAATTCAACGCGCTTAGCAACGTACGACGGCACATTTCGATGTTTCACTATCGCGCCCGACGCTTTGGTTGCAAGTTGTGTGAGTACCGTGCATTCCGGCGCTACGATATCGTCAATCATCTTGGCTTTGTGCACAAGATGGAGGATGAGCGCGAAAAACTCTCCGTTGATTTTGTAACAACGCATGACTGTAAATACTCGAAGGATGATGTAGACGGCGACATTGTACTATTGGAAGAAGAACCACCAGAAGAATTTGTGGGGCCTGAGGAAACACCCGGACCGAAGGTCAAAGCTAGCAAAACCTATGAAAGACGTGTACGACGTAAAAAGCCCGAACCTGAAAAGGACAACCAAGCAGAATCAAACGAACAAAGTGAAGTAAAACCGCCGTCACGTGGCAAACAACGTCGCTCACATACCGACGATGATGCCAATACAAAAGATGGTGAAAAACGTCCTATACGCAAACGCGTTAAGGCAGAAAACAAAGATTTCGTATACGATCTTTCACGTCTACTGAAGACCGAAGTAGGCGCCCAACCCCTTGACGCAGGGCGTCCAAAACGGCGCCTTTTAAGTGACGATTGCGATGGCGCACAACGCGTGCTGCGTGCTTCACTACCGAGACATTGGGATGCGCTTATCACTGAGTCGAGCAAAGAACAAGTACGCGGCGCAACACGTCGGCTCATGTTACAGCTGGTCAGCCAGGGTCTAGCAGTGTCGGCCACATTGCCGGAACTGCCGGCCGAACGACCACAGATACGGCCACGACTGACATCACAGTTGCGTAACAGTGAGCCAAACAATAAACCGGCAGTTAGTCCGATTATTGAATTGGATACTGTCAACGTTGAAAGGCCCAAGTCGATCATATTTAACGATTCATTCATTGAAAAGATTGCCAAACGTACCGCAGCGGCGGCGGCTTCATCCACGGAACAAAGTGCTATCGATCATTTAATGCGCAAAGTCGATGCTGCACTACAACAAGGCGGCAGCAGTGAACAAAGTGGCAACACCGCTGACCCGACAACAATGTCGCCAATTGAGATAAACACCGAGTTGGCACAGCCACTCGCAACGCAAGATGAATTTTATCAACATACGCTAATGTTTGATGCCCAACAACACAAAACACCCAATGGCAAATTGTGTGTCGAAGAACAACCGCCCTTAACACCGCCCTGTCCGCCTCGCAAACGCATTGCGGCGTCGCCGCTACCAACACCGACACCCCCAATACAATCCTATATGGAATCAACGCTAGAAAGTCTTTTGCGCACAGCGCTACAAAATTAAGCATCGCCAGCAGTTTTTCATATGTTCTCGCTTCATTAATTTTATATTTTCTTGAATATAGTGTCCTTATTCGCTCCAATCTCACGATGTCTCTGTAGATGTATTCACGCCTAGCATAAAATTGTTTAGTATTATTTTTTATCGCTTAAATACACTAAGGAGAAATCTTACCAAAAGCAACCTTGCATAGATGTAATTCCACGGCCACAAAAAAAAAAAAACAAATCAAAAGAAAATAGTGCATAGATGCAATTCGAGTACCTTAAAGTCTCCTAAAGTGTATTAACGTAGTGTTTAGTCCATTGTTTCGTACAAGGTAGAAGCGCCTTAACAAAAACAAAAAAAAAACAACAAAAAAAACCCATCACCATTGATAATAAATCATATGATAATCACAAGCGTCGCCAGCATTTTATTTGATTTCAAAGAAAGTATTTGCGCTTGGTATGTATTGTTAAGTGGGCGGAACGGGAACGGGTACGGGTCGTAGCAATGCCATCATGTAGCGCCAAGTAATTGACATTGCGCTCGTACGTACACAAAGGATTGTTTGTGCATGCACTTGTTGGCCCAATTTCTTGGCAAACGGCTAAGATTACCAAAAGCATTTTCATTTGTGTAGTCAGCTGCAGCTGCTTTTGCTGCTGGTGCTTCAGCATCCTTGCTTCGCTTGTTCCAGCAGTTCTTTAATTATTTACCTTGAATCGTGTTTACACTCTATTGATAAAATATAAAATCTGCAGGCGGCAGCAGTTGCAGCAGACGTCGACGCCGCTGCCACTGCCACTGCCGCCGCCCAACCTGTTCGTTTCGGCTAAACTTCACGCATGGCACAATGAAAACTATGTCACGGTCAGGTGGCAACGGCATGGAGCGTCGTGTACATTGGGGGTGGCATTGTAAACATACAAAAATCCTTTTTACTTCTTTTTACTTTTTTTTAAAGTACATATATATGTATGTACATAAATATGGGAAATCGGAAACTTGCAAACGAAAACGCCCAAACCTTGAATCGTCTATTGGCTTCTATACAAAAACAAGGCAATACATTTCGACGCCATGCGACTCGATTCGATTGCAATGCGATGCCAATTGAGCACGCCAAATTTATTGTCGTTGTTGTAGGAATGCGTATAAAGCATTTCTTGCAGTGTAAACTTGTTAAGTGATTCAGGTTGATTTTACATACGAAAGAACTTGTAATGCGATGAGGCACACTGCTGCTGACTACTGGTAGTGCTGTTGCTGTTGCTGCTGATAACAACAATGGCGGTGACACACACAAACAGTGCAGGAGGCGAACGGCGGCAGGAGCAGCAACACAGCGCAGCATAACACTTTGAAGTATGTGGGCGTGTAACCTACTTACATATAAAACAGACAACACACATACACACACACACGCAAAGCAAACACGACCGTAGCAGCGACAGTAGCAGCAGCAGCGCAAGCAGGAAAAAAGCTTTTAAGTGAAAGTGAGAGCAGAGCTTTTTGTATGTTTCACATACAGAACGGTATAGAACAGAACATGTGCTTGTGGACGCTGCCGGTGCGGTGGGCTGTGAAACGGTTTGCAGCATAGCGTTTTGTCATATGTTTTCGGGTCGTTGCCGCCAGTAAATCGACGTAGCGGAGGACATTGAAGGACACCAGTAGCAGCAGCAAAGTAGCAGCAACGCTATCAGCACATTGTGGCAGACGAGAAGTCTAAACGGTATGGAAAGAGACGCACAGGAATACTTTGCGTTGTCCTAGGCCGCAGCCCGACAGTGTAATATTGAATGGGTGGCCGATGTCGACGACGACAACGATAATGACGACGACGACAGGATACGAAGCAGAAAAGCTTTCATTTTCGGCTTTAAAGAAGAGCCAAAGCCAAAGTAATCGTCAAACTTAGCCAACGGACTCAGTTGAGTCTCGGCCGTTAACACAAACTGAGGTGTGACCAATTGCAGACGGTTTGAAGTGAAACGCTAAGAAGCTATCAGCCGCAACGTTTTCTACAACACAGGCACAGACACGGGGACAGGCACAGGGCACAGTCACAGGCATAGAGACACGTTCCGCCAATGAATGCTACTATAGCTTCTATAACTTGTGTCATTTTTCCATCACAAATCGTCGGCGTTTCCATCGTTGACAGCAACGCATCATAACACAATCAGTTGGATCAGACTAGTACAGACCAGAGCAGATTAGACCAGTAAACGTGCTCACAACGCTGTGTGCCAGGCAGCAAAACGTACATTCAGGCTTATAGCAGGACAGACAAAAAGTCAGACAGACGACACACACACACACACACAGTCACACCGAAGCCAAATGTCAGACAATTTCTGATGTCGATTATTTAAAAGTTCATCCTTGCGCTATCAGCATTTTCACATACTTGGCTAACTAAAGTCAGAAGGCAGAAGCCGAAGAAGAAGAAGAAGAAATTAAGTGCAACGGCATACAACAAAAAAAAAAAAAAAAAAAAGTGAAGAAACAATAGAAAATCTAATTAAAAGTTTTCTCTACTGTGCCATTATCTGCTGCTTCGTTCATTCGCACATACACACACACACACACACACACACGCAAACGTACGCATACCCACAGCCAAACACAAACCTACATACTCTCTTATACAATAACAACTCATTGAAGCATTTCGGGATACTCACCAATAAAGTAAACCAACAACAACAGCAACGACGACGACAACGTCGACGATATCAAAGCTACTAACAACAAACAAAAAAGGAAAGCAACAACAAGAACAACAACGACGATACTAACAATTGGAAGAGTTTGCAGAAAAGGCGTTGCTCGCACCATCGCTCTGACCGACACCAACACCATCACCATCAACGGCCAACATCATCGACACTAACAACAGCAACAACAACAACGACAAGAGTGTTGTCGTCACCATTCAGCATTTTGATAAGAAAAATCGCACGCATTTTTTTTGTTGTTTTTTTATTGAAAAGAAAACGAATTGAAAATTCCGTTTTGGGAGTGCCGGAAGTGTTTTGTACGCCGTCGCCTTCGTCGCTGCCAGCGCAAAGCTAACGAAGCTGCCAAAAAAAAAAACCAAAAAAAGAAACAAATCAACAAAAACAAAACTACAAACAAACGAACAAACAAACAAACAAACACACAATTAAACAAGCAAACTAAACAAATAAAATATAATAAAGAAACCAATTCAAGTTAAACAAACAAGATGTTCTCGATGTGCTCAAAGGTGAAACCAAGAAACTCGCCAACGGACGCTGTGACCGCCGCAGCGCTCCAGCATCAGCAGCAGACGGGTAAGTGTTGACCTATAGGAATTTTCCTTTCCTTTTTTTTTTTACTTTTATTTCAATTTATTTATTTTACTTTTGTTACTTTTTTTTTTTGTTTTTGGGGTTTCTTTTTTTTTTTGTCTCAATCAACTCTCTTGAAACACCGCGAGACGCTCGCTCAGCAGCTCGCCGAACTTCGATAAAGTCATGCCCCCCATTTTCGCACCCTTGAACTGATTTTTCTCATTTCGGTCGTTGGGCGTTCGTTTTGGCGCTGACTGCTCCGATTATTTTTCTCAATGAATTCACACATTTGGTCCTTTTGCTGTTTCTGCTCTATATATATGTACAGATACATATATATATATATATATATATACATGTAAGTATGTGTGTGTGTACTTTTTAGATACTTGGCTATCTATTCGTTTGTCTGTTCAAGCAAGCGCCTGAAACAAATTCTAAGGTTGCTCATTAGGCGCGTCCTCGTGCCTTATCGAGTGGAATTTAGCTATGTATATAATTGCGCTTGCCACAGCAGCTCTTCCAAAATCCGCTTGCTTAGCAGCGCCTGATCTTCCCAGGCACAGAGCACCTGTACGCCTACGCCCGCGTTTTAACCAACAAACGCCAACGGCACTCATCTAACTTGACGACAATTCATTGCATAAAATAAAAGTGAATTAAGTTGCGCGCACACAACCAATCGCAGCAGCAGCAGAAGCAGCAGCATCAGCAGAGACAAAGTGCATGCAACATGCTTTAAACCGTTGTCGCAGCAGAGGCAATCCATACTGACACACACACAAACACGCATGCATATATATGTACATACACATGCACACACCGTTTTTGCCTGACTTTAGGACCTGTTCTCATTTGAGAGCTTTTTTTTTTTGTGTGGGGTGTTGGTAGTTAGCCGTACAAACCGCACACTGTGCATGATGCTCGGTGGCTCGGCAGCATTGCCTTCCGTTTTTGCCAGTGTGTGACAAGAACAACACGAGAATCCTTCAACGTCCTTCATCGCAGTCGTCGTCGCCGTTGTCAAAGCAATGTCTACATTGCATTTAATCTGTCTGCAATTCGCAATTTCGTTGCACAAGCTCTGCTTGTGTCAGTGTCAGGTGTGCGCTGTGGTATGGCGTTGGTGATGGGTAGTCGTGCCGTTAGTGATGGCACAACACAGAAGTGGTTGGCTACATTGGGCAGTAACCAACAACAATCAACCACAACCCATGCCATTTCATTCGTTGCTGCTGCCTTCGTCGCCGCCGCACTGCTGGCAAAAAGTTATGATGATGCATTTTTTGTTTCAGCTCGCGCGTATTGGCGAGTGCAGCGGAAACACTTTTGAAGCTTCGTCATACTTTTTTGTTTTTGCTTTTTGTTCTTGTTCTTGTTCGCTCGTTTTTATTTTGTGTTTTTGTTGTTTTTGTTGCTTTCCTTTTTCAGCGTTGCACATTTGCTTTTGTATGTGCGTATACACATACATACATATATTGTCGCACTGTATGTATGTGGGCGTATGTTTGTATATGTGTATACGCGAGCATTTGATTATTTTTGTGTTATCTTTTATTTTCATTTTCGTTTTTGTTTTTGTATTTTTCTCATATGCACGCCTGTGTGTATGTGTGTGTGTGTGTGCGTGTGCGCTTATGAATTATTGCTGAATAAATTACTTTGCGCGCGTGTAACTTTAGTGCTAGTGCCTTCTCGCTTACACACACGCACGCACACCTTCGCACAGATTCAATTGAGTACGGCGCACTTATTAGATTCCGTTACATTAGGCCGTCTGATTGATTCAATTAATTACCAATTAAAAGACAAATGCATACATGCTAATTGCATTTTTGTTCGTTATTGTTTGTTCGATGTCCTTACAGGCTCCGGTGGCAAACAGATCAAAGGAGGCTACTTGCTGCGCTACAAAAGTAAGTATGCAAACGTAATGACCATAGTGAAGTGGCTGGGCACTTGTCGCATAAACGTTAAAGTGCCACGAAATGAAGGGCTTATTTTGTTGTTGTTGTTGTTGTACTTAAGAATGTTTTACGTTGACGACGAACGAAACGACAGACGAACGGACGGACGAACGAAAATGTCGACGACGTCTAATGTGACAATTTGCGAAATCAGCACAAGTGGAGGCCAAGACAAGCGAAAGAACCGACCCAACGAGATGAGTTGAATTTTTGTGCCGCCCACGCGCAATGCGGAAGTGCGGCGCTGCTGCTGCTGCCGCTGCTGCTGCTTTCATGGCTTTTGTTGCTGAAGAGGGTCTGACAGCGTCGTTGGATAAGACACACTCACATAAGCACATTAAATTTTCATGCACTTAAGGCTGTGGCATGGCATGGTCATGGGTTCGGGCATGGGTTTGACTTGACTCTTCGTGCTTGACGTTATGAGATGAGTGCTGTGTAACAAAGACGAAAGATTTTCGCCTCGTTTCATTTGTACATGTCAAGTTGGCGCAGTGGCGCAACGTCGGCAGCGACGTTGGCTGCGCGAAAACGTTTATTCATTCATGATTTCAAGTGCAATTTCACTCATGATCTCTCGACATGCATGAGACAGTCATAAACGGATGTGTTGAGCCTTAATGACGGCAGCAGCAGCAAAGATAATTGCAGCAACTTGTCATCGTCATCGTCATCGTCATTGTCGATGATTATTGGAAAACTCTCGTCCTCCACTTAAGGTGGCTAATTGCTGTTAAAGGAGGCGCATTGCGATGCTTAATTATTTGCTTTAATCAAGGTAACTTTTGTGCTAATTGCAGAGCAATTGTTATGGAATCGCTGGTCAGAGGAATGGGTCGTGCTTTACGATGACTCGACTATGGCCTGGTTTACGGTAAGTCGCACGCCACACACCCCCTTGAAAAGTCTCAAGTGTATTTTTTCGCAATAGGAACCCGGCCGTGCATCGCCTGCGGGCAAAATACTTGTGAAGGAGGCGCCCGAAATGCTCGCCATCGCACACTGGACCGGTCAGATACCACGCCGTCCACCGCTGCCCGAGGGTTGCAGCGTTTCGCAACTGATCGCGCTCGGCTCGCGACGCAAACGCTCGAAGGTCTATTGGATGCTCGCCAAGTCAGAGCAGGAGGTCAGCGACTGGATCGATGCCATTACCAAAACGGTAAGTAACGCAGAACCAAATGTAATTCCAAGTAATAAACGACCGCCCCAAACAGCTGCCACCGCCGCCACAAATCGAACTGGTGGTGGACAAGCCGCACCTGATGAACGTGCTAAGGCGTCCGCTTGTGCGCATACGACGTGAGTAATATGCGACCAAACAAACTATCCTGCCCACAACAAATCCATACCAAACACTTGTAAACTCTTTGCAGCGGCCACGACATCGGAGGTGAAACATCGCAAGTCATCGTCGCGCAGCAAGCATTCGGCACTGGCGACCCATCGTGCGCTCTACAATCAGAATCCGCTCGTCAAGAGCGATGCTGCCGTCGCCATACTCAGTAAAAAGCCAGACTCGAAGGCTTCGCTGGCATGCGCGCTGCCCTGGGGTCACGGCTGGGGTTGGGCCACACTGCCGAACGGCGTTTGGAGCGGCGGTCTCACTTGGTCACAGTGCGAGGACACTTTTACACTGCACGCGCTGCCCACCACACACTGCACCAATCTTATCGATACCGCGTGCAGCGGCGCCGTCTATCATACGGACATAGGCGGCTTTGATTTTCATTCCACTGGCGTTGAGGATCTCGGCGGTGAGGACTTTGATTATGCCATGGATTGCGGCGATTTTATATTTTAAAAAACGACGATTTAACTCAAGAAATGTGTGCCCCCCCCCGCCACATGTCTAAACGAAGCACCCACCCACTAGTCCTAGCTTAGGTGACATACGCGTGTAGTATAGCAAGAAAAAAACGTATGCCACTTTTGTTGTGTTAGAGTAAACTTCAGGACAATATACATACATATGTATAATCATAGGTGGGGGGCTAAAAAAAAGAGAAGAAAAAACAAAAAAACGTCCGTAGTTAAAAAAAAAAATATTAGCTTGATTCAATCATAGTCGTGATCAATGTTACGTGTTTGACGACATGGTCACGACGTCGCAGTCGCAGTCGGCGCCGCCGTCAACGTTCTAGGGTAGTGCGTTTCAAAGTGTTTGTCGAAGGGCCGTGCTGGCTCAAGTAAAATTGAAGTTATACAAAGTAAAAGTAAAAGGTAAACAAAAAAGTATATATGAAAAAAGCGTTAACTGTAAACCGTAAAAATAGACGAGTAAATCGTATCTTCCGTAATTGTAACTGTAACTGTGCCCGCACTTAAACATAGACAGAAATGTTGTTATATACATACGTGTGTTCGTGTTCGTTAAAGCGTTGGAAAAATTGCAAAAAAAAAAAAAATTAAATAAAAAATTATGAAAAAATCAAAAAAAAAAAAAATATATAAATAATAATAATACGCTATAGAGAAATGTTTATGTGCCATTGACGTGTATGATCCCGCCTTGCGCCCGCTCGCCCGCCCGCAGTAGCGTACTTCAGTTCAGGAGTAGTTCAGGTTTGCCATTAATAGAAACAAAAAAATATAAATAAATAAATAAAAAACAAGTGTAAAATTTATATTGTCGAAAACATCACACACACACACATACACACACACAATGAAAATGAATTCTTATGCATTCTGCATTCGCGTACGAAATGCGCAATTTTTGAATTGAATTATAGAATTACAAAAGAAGAAGAAACCGAAAAAAAAAAACATAAGATGATTTTTGCGATTTTTTACCATTTTTACGTAACGAAAATATTAACGCAAAGAAACAAAAAATAAAAAAAATAAAAAAAATATATTTTATAAATTCGTAAAAAAAAATAAGGGAAAAAATCCCCAAAAGTGAACATGCTGGAAATGTTCCAAAATCGTATGAGAGAATTTCTCAGTGCAAAAGCAAATTAATTATTAATAACAATTAAACGGAAATTAGTAATAAATGTGTACGAAAAACAACCCAAAAAAAACAACAACAACAATTTGCAATGAATGCGAAATATTTATGTATGTAAAATTAGTTTTTAGTCAATGTTAAATTGTATTTGTATTTGTGTATGAGCGACGAGCGTTGAGCAAAACCCCGTGTGCACACAAATTATTTTTAATGACACAAAAAAAAACAAAAAAAAAACACCACCCACCCGTACTGATGTAAAGTAAATGCCAAATCGATTATATAATAAAATTTACACACATATATGTATACATATATATACACTGCATATATGTATATACACCCACATATATAATAAATATATATATATATTTAAATATACATCCATATATGTACGCATACGAATATGCAAAATAATTAATTACAATTTACAAATCAACACTTCCAGTTTAGGTTCAAATTCACAGACCCAAACATTAAGCAAGTCCGACAAAAAAATCAACCAACCACCCCCCCAATTAAAACACCAAGCCAATATCACATAAGTGCACCTACGTGTATTTCAATAAACACAAGCGATACTTGCTGCTATAAAACGCCACTTATCCCAACTTAGGAAACTTACCTCTATTATATCTAGCATGAAGTACTCCTATGTTACATAGCGCATTATGAAACATACGTTAGTCTAGCGCTTGCATTTTATTTGTTAAGACGTGTGCTAGAATGCCGTATATGTAATATTGCACTATATAACATAGGCGTACTTCATGCTTGAAATAGTGGTAAAATAAACGCCTAACCGTGCACTACACAAACACAATTCAAATCTAATACCAAGGACTTTTCAATAATAAAATAATAAATACAAAAATATATGGTATAAAGAACTCAAACTGCACGGTACACTCACAAGCTTCATAGGAAGTGAACAGAGCGCTGAAACATACGCGATTTTTATGCCGGATCGAACTTCACTATAGGCAACTGTTATACATACATGTGACTTAACAAAACCAACCCATAAACGTTCTGCGTGTGTTCATAATTTAAAATTTACATATTACAAAATAGTTTTCAGATGCCATAGCGAAGTTCGACTGTATTTAATATTAACAAAACGGAAAGTCTTGGAAGAGACATGTTTATTGCCTTTAATTAAATGATAAAAATTACGAAACTGTTTCAGTCGCTGAACAATTCCTGTAAGATTTCCTTATAGAACACTTAACATAGTTATAGAAAACAACAACAACAACAACAAACAAGTACTTAATAAACAATACGGGTAATATTTTTCATAACCGCAAACGCATTCAAACCGATAAGTCTTAGGAAAACACCCACGCCCACACAATAAATGCCCAAATGCCATAAAAAACATACAAAAAAAAAAAACAAAAAAAAAACTGTTGTAAATGTTATTGTTATTATTGTAACGCATAAAAAAAACAAACGCAAAGAAAAAACACAAATGGTAAACCTCGAAAAACAAAAAAAAAAACAAAAAATTTAAAGAAAAACAAAAATCGTAGACTAAAAGACTTAAGCAATTGTCAAAATGACGTTAAATTAGTGAGCATTGAATGTTGGCTTAAAATGTTAAAGAAAAAAAAAAAATGAAAATAATTAAACAAAACGAAAACGCGTAAATAAAAAAATTTAGAAACTATTTACACTTATGTACATACAATATATATATACATATATATATGTAATTGTATGTATAACGTTGCCGTTATGTTGTAGTAAAAAAAAATTAAAAAAAAGCGACAAAAAGACCCTTAAAAAGCAAAACGATCTTCGACAATCACTCATAATATAAAAAATATGAAAAAATATTAAAATTAATTCGTTTTCTAGTAAAATTTAAGTCAACATGCTAACAGCGTTGTTTTCCATACTGTTTATGTTAGGCAGGCAACGCCGACAACGTTAATAAACAAGAAGAAGAAGCATAAAACCAACAAAAAACCAAAGAAGCAGAACCGTTGGGACCAAGCGTGCCAAAAAAAAATGCAAAACTTGCGATTTCGTTTGATCGAAGGAGAGTATATGCAACAACAACAACAATAGCCCCCAAATGTGTTCAAAAATAATGAAAGACGCCAAAGAAAATGTAACAAAAGACAAGCCAATTTGGACAACGCTTCGTATGCGTAATGTCTTTGTTACAAATAAAATTTATAATACGTTGAAATTGAAAATTTCGAAAATGAGCACAAGTGCTGCCAACATTTTTAAAAGTTGCTCTGGTTCCGACATGAACATACATTTTCTCATCTTAGTTTTTTAAAAAAAAAATTATGAATAATAGTAATAATTTGTTTTTTAAGCCACTTTTTGCACATTTTTATACAAATTTTGATTTGTAAGCAATAATTGTGTTTTTTTTTTATAAAATTTACCAAAAACGCAAGAAACCGAAACAAAATGTTAACACGTAATTTGAAATGCATTTTTCTAAATTGTTAAAGCCTAAACAAACACGTAGCAACCCTGGTTTTATATTTACCGTTTGATTTTGTTTGCTGCGTTAGTGTGTAAAGTACCTTAGGTGGACGGCCAGACATGCGTCGCGTTGAGGAGACAATTTGTAGCGATTTGTGTAATTGTATTGTATAAATGTGTAGAACTTAAATTAGTAAATAGCAAAAACATAAAAAATAATATTGAAAATCATTAAAAAACAATTAGTGCCGTTAGCCGTTATACAATGACAGCGTGTTAGACGGAAAGAGAGCGAGAGTATGAACAGAGTTGTCACAGCGCAGCGCGTTGTAGGAAAGTGTTATGGTTAAAGTTGAGAAAGATAACGGTAAAACGCTTACATTTAGCAAAAAAAAAAACTCCTCACTAACAAAATATATATTTGTATGTATTTCAATGTGTATGTGTCTGTATGTAATCGTATGTGTACGTATGAAAAAAAAAATAAACAAATAAAAAAAATTAAAAAAAAATAAAAAACAATGCATTTGGCCACACGCAAATTTACAAAAAGCAAAAAAAATATGCATAAAAAAACACATTATTTATGATTATTTTTTGCAAACAAAGCAAACAGCAATAAAATAAAACATTTGAAAAAAATTAAAAAGAAACAACAATAAAAAAAGCGCTTTAGGTTTCATTTCAGCAAAATGTTGCAATTTGAAATAATTGAATTTGTTATAACAACAAAAGAACAAATGAAGCGCCAATTGTGTCGAACATTTGTTATTGTTAAAGTATATGTATTTGTATGCACAAAAACACACAAGCAAGCAAGCAAACAACAACAATAACAAAACACAAACGAAAAATTAAGAGATCAAAAATCACAGACGCTCGAATGCCAAATCATTATTGAAAAAGCGTTACAGAGCGAAGAACAAAACCAACAACAACAAAAACATATAAAACCAAAATTGTTTGTGGCAAAAACAAAAAAAAAATAAAATAAAACATAGAAGAACAACCGATAAAAAAAATCGTAATTAGAAGGAAATAGTGATGAAAAATACATGTTTTGTGGAATGAAATCAGCAAAAGTTTGTTTTATTTAAAGCGCAATTACGTGTTGTTATTACTTATGTGTAAGTAAGATGATTAATCGTGAAGTCAGCAACAACAAAAAGAAGCCTTAAACGAGAGCGGAAGTTAAGTGAAGATTAGAGCGAGAAACAAACAAAAAGGAAAAACAAAAACAGCTGTTTTCAGCGCAATATGAGCACAACTTGATCATAAGCAGAGTGACTCAAAACCGAACACTCAAACAACAACAACACGGCAGAAACTTCGCTCTCGCAAGTGTTTCGTTTTTTTATTTTCATACACTTCACTCAAACTACGATGAAGTCACACAGTATTTTGATGAATAACAACTTTGATTAATGGTTAATTGATTGATGATGATACCTTCAAATTACTTTCAATGATGAACAATAACGTGAAACACCCCAAAAAAAAGGAATAATAATATTCATCAAAATGATAATCATGCATACAAGTTGTTTGCATAGAAATTGTATGTAGTGTAGCAATACTTCGACGTGGCCGACACAAGTATGGCACTCTGCCTGTGTTGTTGTTTGCCGTTTAAGTTTTCGCAAGTTTCGAGTTGGCTTCGCGTCAAAAAATCGCATTTGAAGTCTTGTTTCGAACGTTGAAGCAAACGGTAGACTCAAATAGTCGTTATTAGAAGACGAACGCGAGAATTCACTTCGACTATCAAATTTCGAGGCATCGGTTTTGTGGTTTGTCTATATTTACATATATATGTATATATGTAAAGAAAACAATAACAATAAATCGCGTCAAACAAACAAAGGCCGACAGTTGCTCTTTTTTTGTTCTGTTGTTTGTTTGTTGACCGGCATTTTGGTTTTGTGCATTCCAATTGGCATTTTGCCGTTACTTTAGTGTTGTCCTCATCTTCTTCAACGTACAAAGTTCAATTGTCCGTCGAACGGGCATGGGTAAGTAAGTCAATGAACTTCACACTTGCCGCAAGTCGCGTGTCTTTTGCATATTTGCTTTGCGCATTCCAAAGCGTTAACTCATGTTTAAGTTGCTTAAATGCCGAAAATCAAGAAATCTTATTGATATGCGTTACAAAATTTAATATTCATATAACAAGTTAACTATTTTTTTAATAATTTGCTATTCAATAATTTTTCTAATTTTAAAATATTACTCATACGCATATTAATAAAAATTAATTCACACTTTTGCTTTGCTTTTATTAGTAGTATTTAAAAAAATATTTTAACTTTTCAAAATTGATCTGCTTTTCTCAAAAAATTCATACCTTCCTATTTTTTTTATACTTACACATGCGTACATAAAACTAAATTGGAAAATGATTAACAGTTTTCGATAAGAAGTCGTTTGCTTCATTTGCTCCTCATTGTCGCGCAATCGAATTTTTTTTTTTTTTGGTAAGTACATGTATTTAATTGAATTCAATTAATATTTCATTGAAACAACCATTTTTGGTCAATGATTGTCATTTGTCGCAGTCCGTTGTGAAAGGCTGTCGGGCGTGCTGGGCTGTGCTGAACTGAACTGAAGTGCCCACGCGCGACATTTATCGACAATCAAACATCAATTTGACAATCATTTGTTAACGCCTTCGTTTTCCACTTCTCTATTCTATTTTTAGGATACAAACAATCCAGCTTTGAATAACAACAAAACTTAAAAAAAAAAAAACAAAATATAACAACAAAAACAATATCAAAATTATTTAAATAAGCGGAGGCTGCACAGCACTCAAGTGATCATTTGTCTGCATTGATCTCATCGGACTTGAACTGAACTGTTCTTTCTGGTCGGGCCTGGCGTGAAGTTCGTCTAGTCGCTGTCTTTGCTGCTGTGTATGAGTCAGCCTGCAACTTGTTCGTGTGCTTCTCTCACTCGCTCGCTTGCACGCTCTTTCTTCAACGTGTTTGAACGTCGCGGCGCCCACACGCGTTACGCGCATACAAAAACACACACACACAAGCGCACACACGCACAGACAAGACCAAATCCAAAGCTGAGCCAGACGTTGCCATTGCTTTATATGGCGATGGCGTCACAAGGTGTAGCAACGAACTCAAGGCTGGCGCAGTTGCAGGTGAGTAACGTTCGCAAAAGCCTACACTTGCTGGTTATTTATGACAATGTATGCGAATGTATGTGTAATGCTGCAAAGATTGCATTGAACGATCGTTTTTTTTTTTAAGCTCAAAATGAGCAAAGGAAGTTAACGTGTTTGGGCGCCATTAAGTATGAAAAAAACCATATTCGTGGGCAATTTCGTGCTTATTTTTAGTTAAAATGCGTGCGTATCCGTCAACCGTCCGGCGAAACGGCCTTAAAACAAACAAAAAGTAATTACCATAAGACAGTCGCCTTCAAAATATTTCACCCACTTTTATTTGACGTGCATACATACGCGCACTGTTGACGACTCTTCTGCAACGACGTACATGGTGTAGAACTCATGCCACTGTCATTTGAGGCGCGTGTGTCATGTTTACAATACTTTGGGTGCAACAAATGGGCGTCGGTTTGGTTATCCTCCCCTGCGTCGTGGTCATAGCAACTACACCAGGCCACGATTGATTATTGTTTGATGGTAAAACAACTACAAACTATTAAATTAGCTTCGCCAGTACAGAGGGCTTCCTTAACGTTGGCGTATCAAACGAAGAAAAAAAAAAACACTATACAACTGAAGAAAAGTTTTCTTTGAGTTCATTTTGTCGAATTGCCTATAAATACAGTCATTGTCCTGCTGTACTGAGTGCGATCAAACGTAAGAAATCGCACCAAATCAAAGTGAATCGAGACAAAAGAGTTGAGTTGAAATGATTTGCTTGTGGGGCGCAACAACCATAACGGTTAAAGTACTGCAAGCCGAAGCCAATACATACGACAATCACAAGTACAAATGCCATCGGACAAAGCTTTCAACTCCTACGCCGCGACATTTTCATATCCCTACTATGGCGTAGCCAATACCAACGCCAATGCTAACGCCAATGCCACCGCCACATTGAACCCACCAACAATGTTTAACAGCAAACGCGCCACAAAAGTCAGTTTCGCGCCCAGCAGGGTGGCCAGAGGTTTCATGTACTGGCAGCAGGTAAGTTGACCATAGGTTTTCGTTATGTGTCTGTGTACAGTTAAGACTTAATTTGGTTTGAGTTTGTGTTTGAATTTGGTTTGGGTGTGTTGTGTTGGGTTAAGTTGGGTTGGGTTAGTTTCACAAGCACATAGTTATTGTCATCGTTGTGGTCGTCGTCGCAGTCGTCGTGTTTGTTATTATTACTTTCATAATTAATTGTCACAATACGATGTGGACAGCATGTGAGAATAGATACAATGTTGTGTGTTGTCCGTGTCCACAGAAAGTTAAAGTTCAGTTGAAAGGCGCGTGTTGTTCCGTACGAATCACAGTCGTTGTTTGCACGCTATGCAGAACTTTGATTTGGATGCCCTAGAGTATATCGAATACGTGCCGGATCACCTTGTGCCCCTAAAGCTTAACGAATCGTGGGCGGGTCGACGTCTCATGGAGGCGCTCAGTCATTTGCCACCTGCCAATCTGAGCGGTTCGCTTGACGTAAGCTTTTAAAAGGAGTGTTTGTTGATTTTGAAATTCCCATAAATGAGTCAACGTTTTCATCACGTGTCTACATTTCATTAACAATACTTACAGATGCGCTTTCAACAAAAACAACAACAGGAACGTGAACAACGTCGTTTGGAAATGTCCACAGCCACCTATGGATCTCAAGATATGCTTAACAATTCCACTGCGCCCGCAACAGCAACGATGGACGAGCTTGTGGTTGCGCCAACAATTGGCAATGGCAAAGTGCGTCAAATGTTCGTTGAGCGACGACGTGGCGCTGGCATCGATCGCAGCAATCCATTGAAACCGATTACAACGCCAACGACAGCCACAACAACAGCACCAAACTCAACTATTCGCAGCCGTACACAAAAAGTGGCACAACGCAACACAAAAGCAACGACAACAACAACAACGACGACAGTGCGCACGACCAATGGCAATGCTCAACGGCTGACCAAGAACCCTACGCCCTCTTTTGTGAAGGATTTTTCGTCGTTGAGTCTTCAGGAACGTACCGCTGCACATAAATACAGTGATAGCAACAACAATAACAACATCAGCAGTAGCGGCAGCAGCAGCACGCCTGGCAGACTTACCAAGGGCACGCGTCTCAATCCAGTGGTCACGCGAAAGTCGCCAACGGGCCCGACCACACAATCAGACTCACGTCTACAGTCGACACAATCGCAATCGAAAAGTAGTGCCAACAATAGAAATCGTTTAGCTGGTGGCTTAAGCAGCGCTGGTGTAGCAACTTCTCCTATGATCAAGGTAGCCAATGCTTATTTTCACAAAAAATTCAAATTCCAAATTCAACATTTCTTTTTTTTAACTATCTAATTCCAGAATACTACAAAATATACTGTACCCAAAAAACCTGTGGTAAGTATTATTAATAATTCGTTTTGGAATATGTTTAAACCAATTTTTATTGTTGCAGCGACCAATGGCGACAGTGAACGATGAGGCGCCGCCTCAGGGTATGTCCAAGTGCAAATTTTGTGGTCGTTCATTTAATAATGAACGTCTGGCAAAACACGAGAATGTCTGTCAAAAGACAATGAACACCAGGCGTAAAATATTTGATGCATCAAAGCAGCGTGTGAAAGGCACTGAAGCGGAGAAGATAATGAAGAAGCGGGGTTCAGTGGCGCGCGTTGGTTCGACCTATAGTAGCGCCGCTCAAGTTTATGGACTTACCACAGGCGTTAAGAAGAACAACTGGCGCAAAAAACACGAGGACTTTATAAAGACAATACGAGCGGCAAAGAAAGTGCAGGCTCACTTGGCAAGTGGTGGCAAACTTAGTGACTTGCCGCCACCGCCGCCCTCCGAAAATCCCGATTACATCCAGTGTCCGCACTGTCTGCGTCGATTCAATGAAGCGGCTGCTGAACGTCATATACCACGCTGCGCGACGATGCAACATAACAAACCTCGGAATAAGGCAAGCGTAAGGGGCGCCAAATGAACGCATACATCAATTCCATTCCATTGGTTGTTTAATTTGCGTTCGGCGAATTGGAAGGTGCTAAACAAACTCGACTTCAGGCTCTGTTTATTATTTGTGATAAAGGAAAAATGGCATGACAAATATATTTGTAAATTAAAATCAAAACGTTTGCCTATCTTAATTTAATCAGACAAGACTTCGATGTCCTTGTCACTAATGCCATTGGCTCGATCAATTAACGTCTTTACTGCTTCTGCCGCAGCATTTAGTTCTAAGCCCTCAAGCATGTACGCCCAATTGTCCAGCGTAGCGTCTACATCTTCAGCGGACCAGTTCGTCAGCATCGCTATGCAACCGCCACATGGCTCCGGATGCTCTGTTTCGAAATAGAGCAGCTCGTCGGGCGTAAAACCAATCTTTTTGCCCAGTTTCATCCAATTGTCGCCAATAAGTGGCGCGATTTGTTCGATGTACTGCTTATTTATGGTGATGCTTTTAGAGCGAGGATTTTGGTCCTCATCGGCTTTATCTAAGTCAGCGTGTTCATCATCGTCTAAATCACCAACGGTGTCGTGTTCGGCCACTTGTCCATCTTGTAGGCCATCATTTTCCTGTTCGTTCTGTTCCAGTACGCTATGTTGTCCATTATCATTGCCGTTACCATTCGCATTATTTGAAGAAGAGCCAGACATTATTTTGGCATGTTCCTTTTCTCGTATAAGGCGTTTTCGCAATGACTCCAAATAATCGGAAGTTTTACAAGAAGGTTGATTAGCGAAAGTAAAGAAATGTGGCGTTTGTCTAGCCAACAGTCGTAAAGCTCGCCATTCGAAGGACGGTTCATGTTTTTCCCGTGGATTCTCGAGATACGTTTCAAACTGTGGCAAAAAGTTTCTTTCTTCACTTTTGCACGCCTGCAAATTATCCGGTGAATAGTTCCAAAGACGTGTTAGAATATCTCTATAAATACGGTTAATGAACGATAAATGTTATACTCGAAATAAACGGAAAAATTACTTACTGGCCCAAAAAGAACTTTCCATTACGCGCAGATTCACGCAAACAATCGCCAAGTGGTCGACGCGCACGTTTTGGTGGCGATGGCTTTGACTCATCCGACTCCTCAGTAGGCTCATCTTCCACAGGCTTTTTAAACTCCTTGCAACCATCATTTTTCCAGCTGTTCCACATTTCCTCACGCATCAACATATGTTGAACAGTGCGGGCAAAGCGTCTACCATTTGGAGGAGTCTCTTCTAGCAGTTTGCACACTTTTGATTCAGTTTCTTTAATGAAATCCGTTTGGGCGGTTGTGAGTGTATTCGATTCGCTGGGAGTAAATAAGATTTTTTAGAAAAAGTAGGAATTTTTAGCAAAGATACATACTTTTTAAACTTAACCACCAATTGTAAATATTGAAACAATATCAGAAACTGCACTAGCACAGACCGTCGAAAATTTGAGTCTGACAACTGCAAAGCAAGAAGCTTTGGATTGGTCAGGAACTTTGCAAAGAAGTGATTCGACTTGCGAACGGTTTGCTCGGCTGCCTTGTCTGTGCTTTGATCATCAGTGTCCATTTTGCTCTCAGCTATGCTATCAACATCGTCGGTGTTTTGGCGCAAATCCTCTAACTTAAAGCTTGAAAATGATTCAAGAATTGTTGATGCATGCTAAATTTTATGAAAAATCAATCAGTGATTAAGACAAAAATATTTTGTTTTGGTAAATACCGTCTGAAACATTTTCCATTGTGCTTTGCTGTAACATTGATTTGGGTTGCGGAAAAAATCCTGTAGTGACCAAAACTTACAGTATAAATTATAATCGATCTTAATTGGTATATCCTCGGCAGTGTCTTCTAATGTGTCATCGAGATCTTTATTGTCCACGCCATAGTCGGTTACATTTTCTAGATTAAATTCGGAAACGATATTTAGACCCGAGCGTTCCGAGAATGGAAAAAACTTGGACAAGAACAACAAAATCCGTCCACAGAAAACCGTATTTTGTGTACGCGATAGACGTCGCAGCAAATCGTTGCACATACGGAGAATATTATTTTTACAAGAAGCAAAGAATATTTCTTCTTTCCAAACTTCCACCAATTGCTCAACAAATTGGAATATCTGTTCGCACTTATCCAACGTGACGGCATCAAATGTGTCCCCCAGCAATACCACTGGTATTGTATTTGAGACAATTTCAGCACGCGCCGCAGCCACTGATAGTTTTACCAATGCTCCAATCTTCTCCACATCTTCAATGAGACGCAACAACAGTATTTCACGGAAGGCCTGGTCCATCGGCGAACGCTTATCATGCTCCGAGTTGGCACTGAATCCATTATAATCTTGCACCAGCAGTTGAATATCATCCGCTTTGAGAGCCTTTTCTAGTGCCCGCTATTAAACAACAACGCACAGCATTAAATTTCGCCGGTAAGAAATATGTTTATGACCACAACTACCTCGAAAGATGACAGAAGTCCATTAAAATCAGCGCTCTTTTGCGACAAGCTGCGCGTCACTGCCGGTTTCTTTATCATCTCTTTTCTTTCTTCCGCGCCAGTCAATAAACCAATATATATTTACTTCAGAGCCGGCGCTGAAGCAATGTTTTGATGTGAATCGCGATTTGGAAGGGAATGGATCAAACTAAAATCTGGTGCACGCCAGAAGTGTTAATGACTATTTAGAAAGGAACTGCACAAACAAATTATATTTTTTTAAATGTTTTCAAAAATCAATTCAAGAAACACAAGCACTTTTTTTTTTTTAAATTACAAACAGAATCTGTCAGCTGATTTGGCGAAAAGGCAAACGAATTTTGTGGACTTAACAAGAAACGGCTGAATGGGCTTATGAAATGCACAGCGACATACGACAGTTAAATTGCGCTAGTCGATTCACTCTGTAAATACGCTGCTAACATTCTCGAAGTGCATGTGTAGGTTAACATCGTTAACATCTCAGACTCTCTTTTTTAGACTGCGTTGATGGTTGTTTGTCGCACTATGTTACTACCAGTCATGACACAAAAGAGTCGCTAATCGACTTTCCTAGAAACGGAGGAACGGGAAAAATGCATATGAAATGAACGGTGACATACGACAGTTCAATATTGCGCTTGCCGCGTCAAAGCGAAGTCATCCGTTTCCTCTCTCGGCTCTCATTAGGCTGAGTAGGCAAGTTACCAGACATTCGGCATTCGAACAACAGAATGCAAGCAACAGTTTGGTTTTTAACAGAAACGAGAGAGAGATGGCACTTGAAGAATGAGTCGAATGACAGGCATCGTCGCATGCAAAAGTGCTCATGAGTAAGGCCAGCCGCCTGTTTTCGCTCGATTTAATTGTTGCCACCAACTCCTCGAGAATGTATGAATGGTACGGGTGTAAGAACCAAACTGTCTGCCTGAGTTCGAACCCCATCTTTTTACGTAATGCAACCAATTGAACCTTAAAAGCACTGCGTGAAGTTTTGTTAGCTTTACTCAGCTTCTTATCGATGCTACTTTCAATTTGAAACACTATTTATCACTATATGCCCTACCAACACCTCAAGACCGACTATGTTTTGTAACCCACCTAGATTTTCAACTAACTGAGTTTATGTACTGTGATAGAACAGTCAGGTGTCCAAATTCCAAATCAGTTCCGGCAGTGACTGCACGTGGTCAATATATTGAACAGAACACGGGGGGCTGCATTGATAGTGCGAATTATCAAGTCTGTTCCATTATTAACTATTATTTAACTAAATTTAGCACATAGTTTTAATTTCGCATTGAACGTACTCAGCA
>JBAMBP010001180.1:0-10994 GCA_037044515.1 Phortica magna
ATACGCGGCTGATTAGTAAAACCTTTACAAGATCAGCGCCGCTAATCGACGTCAACAGCCTATGCGCGGCTGATTAGTGAAAGTTTTACAAAATGAGCACCGCTAATCAACGTTGAAGATTTTTACGAAGTTGATTAGATTAGTTGGCACACAACATGTGATTCAGAATTTATCTGAAATTCGCGTCGTCACAGCTGCTCCTCTATGGAGGTCAGCAACATGCCCCTGTCTCTGCTGCTCTGTAACACCAAGTTTCCAGCCATCGCTTCCCTCCAGGCCGAAAGGCGTCCAAGGAAGAACCACAGTTGATAGATTAGTTCTTCAGGGAGGAACCTGCACCGTAAAAACCAGGCGACCACTTACAAAAAAGCTTGCTCCGGTGTCCATCGTAGTCTCCATGGGAATACCCTTGACCAGGACCGTTGAAATCCTTCAACATCCACTCTGTCTGAACGGCGCTATTACCACAGAGGACCTTGTGAGTCCTCCCACCCCTCACCATCTTTCTGAGCGGGGCGCGGCTTAGATATTGAACTGTCTTCCACTGCCAGCTGCACTTTTATGGATGGCAGCAACATCCCCCATTTTTGCTGCTCTGTAACACAAAGTTTCAAGCCTTCGCTTCCCTCTTGGCAGAAAGGCGACCAATGAAGAACCACCGTTGATTAACTAGCTATTCAGGGAGGAACTCGCACCGTAGAAGCCAGGCGTTCACATACAAAGCTGCTTGTTGCTTCGGTGTCCACGGTAGCCACCATGGCAGTACCTCAGACTAGCACCGTTTGAATCCCTATTCTACTTCTTTGTCTAAGCGGCGCTATTACCAAAGAGGACCTTGTGAGTCCCTTCACCCCACACCATCTTTCTGTGCGGGGCACGGCTTAGATATTGAACTCTCATCCACGTCCAGCTGCTCCTTTATGGAAGGAAGAAACATCCCCCGTATCTGCTGCTCTGTAACGACGAGTTTCCAGACTTCGCTTCCCTTCTGGCCGACAGGAGTCCATGGAAGGACCAGAGTTGATTGAGTAGTTCTTCAGGGAGGAACTAAAGCCGTAGAAACCAGGAAACCACGTACAAAGCTTCGTGCTGCTCCGGTGTCCACCGTAGTCTCCATGGGAGTAACCTTGACCAGCACTATTACAATTCCTCTACAACCACTCTGTCAAAGCGGCGCTATTCCCAAAGATGACCCTGTAGGTACACCCACCCATCATCATCCTTCTGAGCGTGGCGCGGCTTGGATATCGAACTCTCTTCCACTTCAAGCTGCTCCTTTATGAGGCCAGCAACATCCCCCATCTCTGCTGTTCTGTAGCGCCAAGTTCTCAGCCTTAACTTCCCTCCTGGCCGAAAGGCATCCAAGGAAGAGCCACAGTTGATTTCGTAGTCCTTCAGGGAGGAACTAGCGCCGTAGAAACCAGGCGACCACTTACAAAAAAGCTTGCTCCGGTGTCCATTCCTCGTATCTGCTGCTCTGTAATGCCAAGTCTTCAGCGTTAGCATCCTTTCTGCCCGAAAGGAGTCCAAGGAGCAGCTACAGTTGATTGAGAAGTTCTTCAGGGAGGAACAAAGGCCGTTGAAACCAGACATCTACTTACAAATCTAAGTGCTGCTCCGGTGTCCACAGTAGCCACCATAGGAGTACCCATGCACAGTTTCGATCCTTCTAGCACCACTTTTTTTAGCGGCGCTATTGCCAAAGAGCAGCCTGTGGGTCTTCCCACCCCTAACCATATATCTGTGTGCGGCGCAGCTAAGATATCGAACTCTCTATCACGTCCAGCTGCTTCTTTATGGAGGGCAGCGTCATCCCCCGTCTCTGCTGCTCTGGTATACCAAGCTTCGAGCCTTGGCCTCCCTCCTGGCTGACAGGTGCTCAATGAAGAGCCACAGTTGATTGAGTTGTTTTTCAGGGAGCAAGTTGGGCTGTAGAAACCAGGCGTTCTTTTACAAAGCTGCTTGCTGCTCCGCTGTCCACTTTAGTCTCCATGGGATAACCCCTGACCGGCACCGATTGATTCCCTCTACAACCACTTTGGCAGAGTGGCGGTATTACCAATGAGGAACCTGTGAGTCTTACCACCCCTCACCGTCTTTCTGTGCGCGGCACGGCTTAGATACCGAACTTTCTTCCACTTCCAGCTGCTCCTTTATGGGGGGCATCAACATCCCCCGTCTCTGCTGCTCTGTAACACAAAGTTTCAAGCCTTCGCTTCCCTCTTTGCTGAAAGGAGTCCAATAAAGAGCCACAGTTGAATGAGTTGTTCTTCAGGAAAGAACTAGTGCCGTAGAAACCAGACGACCACTAACAAAACTGATTGCTGCTTTGGTGACGACGGCAGCCACCATTGGAGTACCTCAGACCAGCACCGTTTAAATCCCTATTCCACCTCTTTGTCTGAGCGGCGCTATTACCAAAGAGGACCCCGTGAGTCTTCCCATACTTCACCATCTTTCTGCGCGTGGCGCAGCATGGATATCTAACTCTCTTCCACTTCCAGCTGCTCTTTTATGGTGGGCAGCAACATCCCCCATCTCTTCTGCTCTCTTACACCAAGTTTTAAGCGTACGCTTCCCTTCCGGCCGAAAGGAGTTTGGCGAAGAGCCACAGTAGATTTAGTAATTCTTCAGGGAGGAACTAGTGCCGTAGAAACCAGGCATACACTTACAAAACTGTATGTTGCTCTGGTGTCCACGGTTGTCTCCATGAGAATACCCCTGACCTGCACGTTACGATCACTTTGCCACCACTTTGTCTGAGCGGCGCTTTTACCCAAGAGGACCCTCTGGGTCCTCCCACCCCTAACCAGATTTCTGTGCGCAGCGCGGCTTAGATATCGAACACTCTTCCACTTCCCGCTGCTCCTTTATGATGGGTAGCAACATCCTCCGTCTCTGCTGCCCTGTAACACCAAGCTTCCCTTCTGGCCAAAAGGAGTCTAAGGAAGAGCCACAGCTTATTGAGTAGTTCTTCAGCGAGGAAATAGCGCCGCAAAAAGCAGGCGACCACTTACAAAGATGCTTGCCGCTTTGGTGTCCATTGTAGCCAACATTAAACTTCCCTTGACAAGCATCGTTATGATCACTATGCCACCACTCTGTCTGAGCAGCGTTATTACCAAAAACTGCGTGCTGGTCTGGTGTCCATTGTAGCCAACATTTAACTTCCCTAGACCATTACCGTTACGATCCCTTTGCCGCAACTCTGTCTGAGCGGCGCTATTACCCAAGAGGACTCTGTGGGTCCTCCCACCCCTAACCAGATTTCCGTGCGAGGTGCGGCTTAGATATTGAACACTCTTCCACTTCCCGCTGTTCCTTTATGATGGGCAGCAACATCACCCGTCTCTGCTGCTCTCTTACACCAAGTTTTTATCATACGCTTCCCTTCTGGCCGAAAGGAGTCCAAGGAAGACCCACAGTAGATTGAGTAGTTCTTCAGGGAGGAACTAGCGCCAATGAAACCAAGCATCCACTTACAAAAGTGTGTGCTGTTCCAGTCTCCACAGTAGACTCCATGGGTGTACCACCAACCAGCGCCGTTACGATCCCTTTGCCAAAGCTCTGTCTGAGCAGCGCTATTACGAAAGAGGACCCTTTGAGTTCTCCCACCAATCACAATCTTTCTGTGCGAGGCGCGGATTAGATATCGAACTCTCTTCCTTTTCCAGCTACTCCTTTATGGAGGGGAGCAACTTCCTCCGTCTCTGATGCTCTGTAACACCAAGTTTCCAGCCTACTCTTCCCACCTGGCCATAAGGCTTCCAAGGAAGACCCACAGTAGATTGAGTAGTTCTTCAGGGAGGAACTAGCGCCAATGAAACCAAGCATCCACTTAAAAAACTGTGTGCTGTTCCAGTTTCCACGGTAGTCTCCATGGGAGCACCACCAACCAGCGCCGTTACGATCCTTTGCCACAGCTCTGTCTGAGCAGCGCTATTACCAAAGAGGACACTTTGAGTTCTCCCACCCATCACCATCTTTCTGGGCGAGGCGCGGATTAGATATCGAACTCTCTTCCACTTCCAACTGCTCCGTCATGGAGGGCAGCAACATCACCCGTCTCTGCTGCTCTGTGGCGCAAATTTTCTAGCCTTCAATTCCCTTCTTGACCAGCTTCACTACGATCAGTGTTCTACCATTCTGTCTAAGCGGCGCTATTACCAAAGAAGACCCTGCGAGCCCTCCCAACGCTTCTTTTTATTGTGTGGCGTGGCTTAGATATCTAACTCTCTTCCACTTCCAGCTGCTCTTTTATGGAGGGCATCAACATCACCCGTCTCTGCTGCACTGTAAATCCAAGTTTCCAGCCTTCGCTTCCCTTCTGGCCGAATGGAGTCCAAGGAAAAGCCACAGTTGATTGAGCAGTTCTTCAGTGAGGAACTAGCGCCGTAGAAACCAGGCGTCCACTTATAAAACTGTGTGCCGCTCCGGTGTCCACATACCTAACGTGGGAGTACGCCAGACCAGCATCACAACTCTGTGTGAGCGGCACTATTACCAAAGAGGATTCTGAGAGTCCTTCCACCCCTAACCATCTGTCTGTGCGAGGCGCAGACTAGATATCGAGCTCTCTTCCACTTCCAGCTGCTCTTTTATGGAGGTGAGCAACATCACCCGTCTCTTCAGCTTAGTAGCGCAAAGGATCCTACCTTCGCTTCCCTGCTGGCCGAAATGAGTCCAAGGAAGAGCCACAGTTGATTGAGTAGTTCTCCAGGAAGGAACTAGCGCCATTGAAACCAAGCATCCACTTACAAAACTGTATGCTGCTCTGGTGTCTACGGTTGTCTCCATGGGAGTAGCCCCAACCAGCGCCGTTACGATACCTTTGCCACCACTCTGCCTGAGTGGCGCTATTACCAAAGAGGATTTTGTGAGTCCACCCACACCTATCCATCTTTCTGTGCGAGGCGCGGAATAGATAACGAGCTCTCTTCCACTTCCAGCTGCTCTTTTATGGAGGGGAGCAACAGCACCCGTCTCAGCAGCTCTGTAGCGCAAAGTTTCCAGCCTTCGCTTCCATGCTGGCCGAAAGGAGTCCAAGGAAGAGCCACAGTTGATTGAGTAGTTCTTCAGGAAGGAACAAGCGCCATTGAAACCAAGCATCTACTTACAAAACTGTATGCTGCTCTGGTGTTCACGGTAGTCTCCATGGGAGTACCCCCAACCAGCGCCGTTTCGATACCTTTGCCACTACTCTGTCTGAGCGGCGCCATTACCAAAGAGGACGCTGTGAGTCTTCCATCCCTCACTATCTTTCTGTGCGTGCCCCGGCTTAGATATCAAACTCTCCTCCACTACCAGCTGCTCCTTTATGGAGGGCAGCAATATTCACCGTCGGTGCTGCTCTGCAACACCAAGTTTCCAGCCTTCGCTTCCCTTCTGGCCAAAAGGAGTCCAAAGAAGTGCCACAGTAGATTGAGTAGTTCTTCATTGAGGAACTAGCGCCATTGAAACCAAGCATCTACTTACAAAGCTGTGTGCTGCTCCGGTGTCCACGGTAGTCTTCATGGGAATACTGCAGATCTGCACCGTTGCAATCCTTCTACCACCACTCTGTCTGAGCGGTGCTATTACCTAATAGGACCCTGTGGGTTCTTCCACCCCTATTCCCCTGCGTGGCACGGCTCAGATTTCCAACACTTTTCCACTTCCAAATGCTCCTTTATGGAGGGGAGCAACATCCCCTGTCTCTGCTGCTCTGTAACACCAAGTTTCCAGCCTTAGCTTCCATTCTGGCCAAAAGGAGTCCAAGGAAGAGCCACAGTAGATTGAGTACTTCTTCAGGGAAGAACTAGCGCCATAGAAACCAAGTATCCACTTACAAAACTGTGAGCTGCTCTGGTGTCCACGGTAGTCTCCATGGGAGTAACCCCAACCAGCGCCGTTACAATACCTTTGCCACTACTCTGTCTGAGCGGCGCTATTACCAAAGAGGATTCTGTGAGTCCTTCCACCCGTAACCATCTTTCTGTGCGGGGTGCGGATTAGACATCCAGCTCTCTTCCACCTCCAGGTGCTCATTTATGGAGGGCAGCAACATTCCCCGTCGGTGCTGCTCTGTAGCACCAAGTTTGCAGCCTTGGCTTTCCTCCTAGCCGAAAGAAGTCCAAGGATGATTCACAGTGGTTTGAATAGTTCTTCACGGAAAATCTAATGCCGTACAAACCAGGCGACCACTTACAAAACTTCCTGCTGCTCCGATGTCCAGAGTAGCCAGCTTGGGATTACTGCAGATCTGCACCGTTGCAATCCCTCTACCACCACTATGTCTGAGCGGTGCTATTACCAAGAAGGACCCTGTGGGTTCTCCCACCCCTTATCACCCGCGTGGCACGGCTCAGATATCGAACACTTTTCCACTTCCAAATGCTCCTTTATGGAGGGGAGCAACATCCCCTATCTCTGCTGCTCTATAACGCCAAGTTTCCAGCCTTCACTTCCCTTCTGGCCAAAAGGAGTCCAAGGAAGAGCCACAGTTTATTCAGTAGTTCTTCAGGGAGGAACTAGCCCCGTAGAAACCAGGTGACAACTTACAAAACTGCTTTCTGCTCCACTGTCCACAGTAGTCAGCATGGGATTAATGCAGATCTGCACCATTGCAATCCCTCTACCACCACTCTGTCTGAGCGGTGCTATTACCAAGAAGGACCCTGTGGGTTCTCCCACCCCTCAACCCCCGCGTTGCACAGCGTAGATATCGAACACTTTTCCACTTCCAAATGCTCCTTTATGGAGGGGAGCAACATCCCCTGTCTCTGGTGCTCTATAACGCCAAGTTTCCAGCCTTCGCTTCCCTTCTGGCCAAAAGGAGTCCAAGGAAGAGCCACAGTTTATTGAGTAGTTCTTCAGGAAGGAACAAGCGCCGTAGAAACCAGGCATCCACTTACAAAACTGTAAGCTGCTCTGGTGTCCACCAAAGTCTCCATGGGAGTACCCCCAACCAGCGCCGTTACGATACCTTTGCCACCACTCTGTCTGAGTGGCGCTATTACCAAAGATAACCCTTACGTCCACCCACCCCTAACCATCTTTCTGTGCGAGGCCCGGATTAGATATCGAACTCTCTTCTACTTCCAGCTGCTCATTTATGAAGGGCAGCAACATTCCCCGTCGCTGCTGCTCTGTAACACCAAGTTTCCAGCCTTCGCTTCCATTCTGGCCAAAAGTAGTTACAAAACTGCTTGCTGCTCCGGTGTCCACAGTAGCTAGCATGGGATTACTGCAGATCTACATTATTGCAATCCATCTACCTCCACTCTGACTGAACGGCGCTATTACCAAAGAGGACCCTGTAGGTCCTCCCACCACTCATCCCACGCGTGACACGGCTCAGATATCGAGCACTTTTCCACTTCCAAATGCTCCTTTATGGAGGGCAGCAACATCCCCCGTCTCTGCTACCCTCTAACACCAAGTTTCCAGCCCTCGTTTCCCTTCTGACAATTTAGCCACAGTTTATTTAGTAGTTCTTTAGGGAAAAACTAGCGCCGTAGAAACTGTGCGACCACTTACAAAACTGCTTGCTGCGCCGGTGTCCACAGAAGCAAGCATGGGATAACTGCAGATCTGCACCGTTGCAATCCAACTACCACCACTCTGTCTGAGTGGCGCTATTACCAAAGAGGACTCTGAAAGTCCTCCCACCGCTAACCATATTTCTGTGCCCTGCGCGGCTTAGATATCGAACTCTCCTCCTTTTCCAGCTGCTCATTTATGGAGGGCATAAATCCCCCATCTCTTCTGCTCTTTTACACTAAGTTTTCAGCCTATGTTCCCTTCTGACCGAAAGGAGTTTAAGGAAGAGCCACAGTAGATTAGGTAGTTCTTCAGGGAGGAACTAGTGCCGTAGCACCAGGCATCCACAAACAAAACTGTATGCTGCTCCGGTATCCACAGTAGCAAGCATAGGATTACTGCATATCTGCACCGTTGCAATCCATCTACTTCCATTCTGTCTGAGCGGCGCTATTACCAAAGAGGACTCTGAAGGTCCTCCCACCCCTAACCATATTTCTGTGCGCAGCGCGGCTTAGATATCGAACTCTCCTCCACTTTCAGCTGCTCCTTTATGGAGGGCAGCAACATCCCCCGTCTCGGCTATCCTGTAACACCAAGTTTCCAGCCTTCGCTTCCTTTCTGGCCAAAAGGAGTCCAAGGAATTGCCACAGTAGATTAGGTAGTTCTTCAGGGAGGAACTAGCGCCGTAGCACCAAGTATCCACTTACAAAACTGTATGCTGTATGCAGAGGACACTTTGAGTTCTCCCACCCATCACCATCTTTCTGGGCGCGGCGCGGATTAGATATCGAACTCTCTTCCACTTCCAACTGCTCCGTCATGGAGGGCAGCAACATCACCCGTCTCTGCTGCTCTGTGGGGCAAATTTTCTAGCCTTCAATTCCCTTCTTGAGCAGCTTCACTACGATCAGTGTTCTACCATTCTGCCTAAGCGGCGCTATTACCAAAGAAGACCCTGCGAGCCCTCCCAACGCTTCTTTTTATTGTGTGGCGTGGCTTAAATATCTAACTCTCTTCCACTTCCAGCTGCTCTTTAATGGAGGGCATCAACATCACCCGTCTCTGCTGCACTGTAAATCCAAGTTTCCAGCCTTCGCTTCCCTTCTGGCCGAATGGAGTCCAAGGAAAAGCCACAGTTGATTGAGCAGTTCTTCAGTGAGGAACTAGCGCCGTAGAAACCAGGCGTCCACTTACAAAACTGTATGCTGCTCTGGTGTTCACGGTAGTCTCCATGGGAGTACCCCCAACCAGCGCCGTTTCGATACCTTTGCCACTACTCTGTCTGAGCGGCGCCATTACCAAAGAGGACGCTGTGAGTCTTCCATCCCTCACTATCTTTCTGTGCGTGCCCCGGCTTAGATATCAAACTCTCCTCCACTACCAGCTGCTCCTTTATGGAGGGCAGCAATATTCACCGTCGGTGCTGCGCTGCAACACCAAGTTTCTGAGAGTCCTTCCACCCCTAACCATCTGTCTGTGCGAGGTGCAGATTAGGTATCGAGCTCTCTTCCACTTCCAGCTGCTCTTTTATGGAGGTGAGCAACATCACCCGTCTCTTCAGCTTAGTAGCGCAAAGGATCCTGCCTTCGCTTCCCTGCTGGCCGAAATGAGTCCAAGGAAGAGCCACAGTTGATTGAGTAGTTCTCCAGGAAGGAACTAGCGCCATTGAAACCAAGCATCCACTTACAAAACTGTATGCTGCTCTGGTGTTCACGGTAGTCTCCATGGGAGTACCCCCAACCAGCGCCGTTTCGATACCTTTGCCACTACTCTGTCTGAGCGGCGCCATTACCAAAGAGGACGCTGTGAGTCTTCCATCCCTCACTATCTTTCTGTGCGTGCCCCGGCTTAGATATCAAACTCTCCTCCACTACCAGCTGCTCCTTTATGGAGGGCAGCAATATTCACCGTCGGTGCTGCTCTGCAACACCAAGTTTCCAGCCTTCGCTTCCCTTCTGGCCAAAAGGAGTCCAAAGAAGTGCCACAGTAGATTGAGTAGTTCTTCATTGAGGAACTAGCGCCATTGAAACCAAGCATCTACTTACAAAGCTGTGTGCTGCTCCGGTGTCCACGGTAGTCTTCATGGGAATACTGCAGATCTGCACCGTTGCAATCCTTCTACCACCACTCTGTCTGAGCGGTGCTATTACCTAATAGGACCCTGTGGGTTCTTCCACCCCTTTTCCCCTGCGTGGCACGGCTCAGATTTCCAACACTTTTCCACTGTTAAATGCTCCTTTATGGAGGGGAGCATCATCCCCTGTCTCTGCTGCTCTGTAATACCAAGTTTCCAGCCTTAGCTTCCATTCTGGCCAAAAGGAGTCCAAGGAAGAGCCACAGTAGATTGAGTACTTCTTCAGGGACGAAATAGCGCCATAGAAACCAAGTATCCACTTACAAAACTGTGAGCTGCTCTGGTGTCCACGGTAGTCTCCATGGGAGTAACCCCAACCAGCGCCGTTACAATACCTTTGCCACTACTCTGTCTGAGCGGCGCTATTACCAAAGAGGATTCTGTTAGCCTTCCACCCGTAACCATCTTTCTGTGCGGGGTGCGGATTAGACATCGAGCTCTCTTCCACCTCCAGGTGCTCATTTATGGAGGGCAGCAACATTCCCCGTCGGTGCTGCTCTGTAACACCAAGTTTGCAGCCTTGGCTTTCCTCCTAGCCGAAAAAAGTCCAAGGATGATTCACAGTGGTTTGAATAGTTCTTCACGGAAAATCTAATGCCGTACAAACCAGGCGACCACTTACAAAACTTCCTGCTGCTCCGATGTCCAGAGTAGCCAGCTTGGGATTACTGCAGATCTGCACCGTTGCAATCCCTCTACCACCACTATGTCTGAGCGGTGCTATTACCAAGAAGGACCCTGTGGGTTCTCCCACCCCTTATCACCCGCGTGGCACGGCTCAGATATCGAACACTTTTCCACTTCCAAATGCTCCTTTATGGAGGGGAGCAACATCCCCTATCTCTGCTGCTCTATAACGCCAAGTTTCCAGCCTTCACTTCCCTTCTGGCCAAAAGGAGTCCAAGGAAGAGCCACAGTTTATTGAGTAGTTCTTCAGGGAGGAACTAGCCCCGTAGAAACCAGGTGACAACTTACAAAACTGCTTTCTGCTCCACTGTCCACAGTAGTCAGCATGGGATTAGTGCAGATCTGCACCATTGCAATTCC
Source organism: Phortica magna (assembly GCA_037044515.1). Classification (NCBI taxonomy): domain Eukaryota; kingdom Metazoa; phylum Arthropoda; class Insecta; order Diptera; family Drosophilidae; genus Phortica; species Phortica magna. The sequence continues at coordinate 10,706 of JBAMBP010001180.1, forward strand.
TCTACCACCACTCTGTCTGAGCGGTGCTATTACCAAGAAGGACCCTGTGGGTTCTCCCACCCCTCAACCCCCGCGTTGCACAGCGTAGATATCGAACACTTTTCCACTTCCAAATGCTCCTTTATGGAGGGGAGCAACATCCCCTGTCTCTGGTGCTCTATAACGCCAAGTTTCCAGCCTTCGCTTCCCTTCTGGCCAAAAGGAGTCCAAGGAAGAGCCACAGTTTATTGAGTAGTTCTTCAGGAAGGAACAAGCGCCGTAGAAACCAGGCATCCACTTACAAAACTGT
>JBAMBP010001181.1:0-11251 GCA_037044515.1 Phortica magna
CGGGTAATAGCTTTGGTGGCTGCGGCGTGGGTGGTGGCAGCGCAGTTGGTGATGGAACGTAGGTAGCGGCAATGGCAGACGACAGTGGGCCGTCGTCGTCCTCGGAGGTTTCGACCGGGTTGGAGGCAGCGGTGGCACTGGTGCTCGGCGTCTACGTCGGCAAACGACTGCATTTACGAAGGCTGTGCCCGGGTACGGGCGGCTGCTCGGGTAATAGCTTTGGTGGCTGCGGCGTGGGTGGTGGCAGCGCAGTTGGTGATGGAACGTAGGTAGCGGCAATGGCAGACGACAGTGGGCCGTCGTCTTACTCGGTGGTTTCGACCGGGTTGGAGGCAGCGGTGGCACTGGTGCTCGGCGTCTACGTCGGCAGACGACTGCAATTACGAAGGCTGTGCCCGGGTACGGGCGGCTGCTCGGGTAATGGCTTTGGTGGCTGCGGCGTGGGTGGTGGCAGCGCAGTTGGTGATGGAACGTGGGTAGCGTCAATGGCAGACGACAGTGGGCCGTCGTCTTACTCGGTGGTTTCGACCGGGTTGGAGGCAGCGGTGGCACTGGTGCTCGGCGTCTACGTCGGCAGACGACTGCAATTACGAAGGCTGTGCCCGGGTACGGGCGGCTGCTCGGGTAATAGCTTTGGTGGCTGCGGCGTGGGTGGTGGCAGCGCAGTTGGTGATGGAACGTAGGTAGCGGCAATGGCAGACGACAGTGGGCCGTCGTCTTACTCGGTGGTTTCGACCGGGTTGGAGGCAGCGGTGGCACTGGTGCTCGGCGTCTACGTCGGCAAACGACTGCATTTACGAAGGCTGTGCCCGGGTACGGGCGGCTGCTCGGGTAATAGCTTTGGTGGCTGCGGCGTGGGTGGTGGCAGCGCAGTTGGTGATGGAACGTAGGTAGCGGCAATGGCAGACGACAGTGGGCCGTCGTCTTACTCGGTGGTTTCGACCGGGTTGGAGGCAGCGGTGGCACTGGTGCTCGGCGTCTACGTCGGCAGACGACTGCAATTACGAAGGCTGTGCCCGGGTACGGGCGGCTGCTCGGGTAATAGCTTTGGTGGCTGCGGCGTGGGTGGTGGCAGCGCAGTTGGTGATGGAACGTAGGTAGCGGCAATGGCAGACGACAGTGGGCCGTCGTCTTACTCGGTGGTTTCGACCGGGTTGGAGGCAGCGGTGGCACTGGTGCTCGGCGTCTACGTCGGCAGACGACTGCATTTACGAAGGCTGTGCCCGGGTACGGGCGGCTGCTCGGGTAATAGCTTTGGTGGCTGCGGCGTGGGTGGTGGCAGCGCAGTTGGTGATGGAACGTAGGTAGCGGCAATGGCAGACGACAGTGGGCCGTCGTCGTCCTCGGAGGTTTCGACCGGGTTGGAGGCAGCGGTGGCACTGGTGCTCGGCGTCTACGTCGGCAAACGACTGCATTTACGAAGGCTGTGCCCGGGTACGGGCGGCTGCTCGGGTAATAGCTTTGGTGGCTGCGGCGTGGGTGGTGGCAGCGCAGTTGGTGATGGAACGTAGGTAGCGGCAATGGCAGACGACAGTGGGCCGTCGTCTTACTCGGTGGTTTCGACCGGGTTGGAGGCAGCGGTGGCACTGGTGCTCGGCGTCTACGTCGGCAGACGACTGCATTTACGAAGGCTGTGCCCGGGTACGGGCGGCTGCTCGGGTAATAGCTTTGGTGGCTGCGGCGTGGGTGGTGGCAGCGCAGTTGGTGATGGAACGTAGGTAGCGGCAATGGCAGACGACAGTGGGCCGTCGTCTTACTCGGTGGTTTCGACCGGGTTGGAGGCAGCGGTGGCACTGGTGCTCGGCGTCTACGTCGGCAGACGACTGCAATTACGAAGGCTGTGCCCGGGTACGGGCGGCTGCTCGGGTAATAGCTTTGGTGGCTGCGGCGTGGGTGGTGGCAGCGCAGTTGGTGATGGAACGTAGGTAGCGGCAATGGCAGACGACAGTGGGCCGTCGTCTTACTCGGTGGTTTCGACCGGGTTGGAGGCAGCGGTGGCACTGGTGCTCGGCGTCTACGTCGGCAAACGACTGCATTTACGAAGGCTGTGCCCGGGTACGGGCGGCTGCTCGGGTAATAGCTTTGGTGGCTGCGGCGTGGGTGGTGGCAGCGCAGTTGGTGATGGAACGTAGGTAGCGGCAATGGCAGACGACAGTGGGCCGTCGTCTTACTCGGTGGTTTCGACCGGGTTGGAGGCAGCGGTGGCACTGGTGCTCGGCGTCTACGTCGGCAGACGACTGCAATTACGAAGGCTGTGCCCGGCAAAGATGAGCCACACTTGATTGAGTAATTCTTCATGGAGGAACTAGTGCCGTAGAAATCAGGCGACCACTTACGAAACTACCTGCTACTCCGGTGTCACGACAGTCACCATGGGAGAAACCCAGACCAGTACCGTTTAAATCCCTATTCCACCACTTTGTATGAGCGGCGCTATTACCAACGAGGACCCTGTGAGTCCTGCCACCCCTCACCATCTTTCTGTGCTATGCGCGGCTTAGATATTGAACTGTCTTGCACTGCCAGCTGCTCTTTTATGGATGGCAGCAACATCCCCCATTTTTGCTGCTCTGTAACACAAAGTTTCAAGCCTTCGCTTCCCTCTTGGCAGAAAGGAGACCAATGAAGAGCCACCGTTGATTAAGTAGCTATTCAGGGAGGAACTCGCACCGTAGAAGCCAGGCGTTCACATACAAAGCTGCTTGTTGCTTCGGTGTCCACGGTAGCCACCATGGCAGTACCTCAGACTAGCACCGTTTGAATCCCTATTCTACTTCTTTGTCTAAGCGGCGCTATTACCAAAGAGGACCTTGTGAGTCCCTTCACCACACACCATCTGTCTGTGCGGGGCACGGCTTAGATATCGAACTGTCATCCACGTCCAGCTGCTCCTTTATGGAAGGAAGAAACATCCCCCGTATCTGCTGCTCTGTAACGACAAGTTTCCAGACTTCGCTTCCCTTCTGGCCGACAGGAGTCCATGGAAGGACCAGAGTTTATTGAGTAGTTCTTCAGGAAGGAACTAAAGCCGTAGAAACCAGGTGACCACGTACAAAGCTTCGTGCTGCTCCGGTGTCCACCGTAGTCTCCATGGGAGTAACCTTGACCAGTACTATTACAATTCCTCTACAACCACTCTGTCTAAGCGGCGCTATTCCAAAAGATGACCCTGTAGGTACACCCACCCATCATCATCCTTCTGAGCGTGGCGCGGCTTGGATATCGAACTCTCTTCCACTTCAAGCTGCTCCTTTATGAGGGCAGCAACATCCCCCATCTCTGCTGTTCTGTAACACAAAGTTTCAAGCCTTCGCTTCCGTCTTTGCTGAAAGGAGTCCAATAAAGAGCCACAGTTGAATGTGTTGTTCTTCAGGAAAGAACTATTGCCGTGGAAACCAGGCGACCACTAACAAAACTGATTGCTGCTTTGGTGTCCACGGCAGCCACCATTGGAGTACCTCAGACCAGCACCATTTAAATCCCTATTCCACCTCTTTGTCTGAGCGGCGCTATTACCAAAGAGGACCCCGTAAGTCTTCCCATACTTCACCATCTTTCTGTGCGCAGCATGGATATCTAACTCTCTTCCACTTCCAGCTGCTCTTTTATGGAGGGCAGCAACATCCCCGGTCTCTGCTGCTCTGTAACACCAAGTTACCAGCCTTCGCTTCCCTCCAGGCCGAAAGGCGTCCAAGGAAGAGCCACAGTTGATTAAGTAGTTCTTCGGGGCGAAACTAGCGCCGCAGAAACCAGGCGTCCACTTACCAAAATACTTGCTGCTCCAGTGTCCATAGTAGCCACCTTGGGAGTACACCAGACCAGCACCACTATTCTGTCTGTTCCACCCACCCCTAACCGTCTCTCAGTTCGTGGCGCGGCTTAAATATCGAACTCTCTTCCACATCCATCTTCTCCGTTATTGATGGCAGCAGCATCCCCCGTCTCTTCTGCTCTGTACGAAACAATTTCCAGCCTTCGCTTGATTTCTGACCAAAAGGCATCCAAAAAAGAGCCACAGTGGATTTAGTAGTTCTGCAGGGAGGAAGTAGTGTCGTAAAAACCAGGCGACCACTTAAAAACTGTGTACTGCACCGGTGTCCACGGTAGCCACCATGGGAGTACCCCAGATTGTCTCCGTTTTAATTTCTCTAACACCACTCTGTCTGCGCGGCGCTATTTCCAAAGAGGACCCAGTGGGTCCTCTCACCGCCCACAATCTTTCTGTGAGTAGCACGGTTTTGTTATCGAACTATCTTCAACTATCAGCTGCTCCGTTATAAAGGGCAGCAGCATCCCCCGTCTCTGCTGCTCTGTACGGCTCAGTTTCCAGCCTTCGCTTCCCTTCTGACCAAAAGGTGTCCAAGAAACAGCTACAGTTGATTGAGTAGTTATTCAGGGAGGAACTGGCGCCGTAGCAACCAGGCAACCACTTACAAAACTGCTTGCTTCTCCGGTGTTTACGGTAGCCACCATGGGAGTACCCCAGACTAGCACCACCACTCTGTCTGAGCGGTGCTATAACCATAGAGAACACGATGGGACCTCTCTCCCCTAACCATCTTTCTGTGCGAGGCGCGGTTTAGATATCGAACTCTCTTCCACTTCCAGCTGCTGCTTTATGGAGGGCAGTATTCTCCCCCATCTCTGCTCACAGCATTACCATGTTTGCAGCCTTCGCTTCCCTCCTGGCCGAAAGGAGCCCAAGGAAGAGCCACAGTCGATTCGGTAGTTCTTCAGGGAGGAACTAGCACCGTAGAAACCAGGCGACTACTTAAAAACTGTTTGCTTTTCCGGTGTCCACGGTTGCTACTATGGGAGTACCCCAGAACAGCACCACCACTCTGTCTAAGCGGCGCTTTTACCAAAGAGGACCCTGTGGGTTCTCCCAACCATCACCATCTTTCTGTGCGAGGCGCGGCTTAGATATCGAACTCCTTCCACTTCCAGCTGCTGCTTTATGGAGGGCAGTATTCTCCCCCATCTCTGCTGCACAGCACTACCAAGTTTGCAGCCTTCGCTTCCCTCCCGACCGAAAGGAGCCCAAGGAAGAGCCACAGTCGCTTCGGTAGTTCTTCAGGGAGGAACTAGCACCGTAGAAACCAGGCGACCACTTACAAAACTGTTTGCTGTTCCGGTGTCCACGGTAGCCACCTTTGGAGTACCCTAGACCAGAATCGCCATTTTGTCTGAGTGGCGCTATTACCACATTGTGGGTCCTCCCACCCCTAGCCATCTTTCAGTGCGCGGCACTGCTTAGATATCGATCTCATTTCCACGTCCAACTGCTCAGTTATGGAGGGCAGCAACATCCCTCGTCTCTGTTGCTATGTAACGCCAATTTTCCAGCCATCGCTTCCTTTCTGGCCGAAAGGAGTCCAAGGAAGACCCACAGTTGATTGTGTAGTTCTTCAGGGAGGAAGTAGCGCCGAAGAAACCAGGCGACCACTTACAAAACTGCATGCAACTCAGAAGTCCACGGTAGACACCATGGGAGTACCCCAGACCAGCACCAACACTTTGTCTGAGCGGTGCTTGTACCAAGGAAGACCCTGTATGACCTCCCAATCCCCAATATCTTTCTGTTCGCTGCGCGGCTCAGATATCGAACTCTCTTCCACTTCCAGCTGCTCCTTTATGGTGGGCAGCATTCTGCCCTATCTTTGCTGCACAGCATTACCAAGTTTGCAGCCTTCGCTTCCCTCCTGACCGAAAGGAGACCATGGAAGAGACACAGTCGATAAGGTAGTTCTTCTGGGAGGAACTAGCGCCATAGAAACCAGTTGACCACTTACAAAACTGTTTGCTTTTCCGGTGTCCACGGTAGCCACCTTTGAAGTACCCTAGACCAGAATCGCCATTTTGTCTGAGTGGCGCTATTAACACATAGTGGGTCCTCCCACCCCTAGCCATCTTTCAGTGCGCGGCACTGCTTAGATATCGAACTCATTTCCACGTCCAACTGCTCAGTTATGGAGGGCAGCAACATCCCTCGTCTCTGTTGCTATGTAACGCCAAGTTTCCAGCCATCGCTTCCTTCCTGGCCGAAAGGAGTCCAAGGAAGAGCCACAGTTGATTGAGTAGTTCTTCAGGGCGGAATAAGCGCCGAAGAAACCAGGCGACCACTTACAAAACTGCTTGCTGCTCCGGTGTCCACGGTAGTCTCTAGGGAGTACCCCAGGCAAGCATCACCACTATGTCTGAGCGGCACTATTACCAAAGAGAACATTATTGGTCCTTCCACCACTAACCATCATTGTGTGCGCGGCGCGGCTTTGCTATCAAACTCATTTCCACGTCCAACTGCTCAGTTATGGTGGGCAGCAACATCTTCCGTCTCAGCTGTTCTGTAACACCAAGTTTCCAGCCTACGCTTCCCTCCTGGCCGAAAGGCTTCCAAGGAAGAGCCACAGTTGATTGAGTAGTTCTTCAAGGAGGAACTAGCACCGTAGAAACCAGGCGACCACTTTAAAAACTCCATGCTAATCCGGAGAACCACGATAGACACCATTGGAGTACCCCAGACCAGCACCACCACTCTGTCTGAGCGGCGCTATTACCAAAGAGGACCCTGTGGGTTCTCCCACCCATCACCATCTTTCTGAGCGAGGCGCGGCTTAGATATCGAACTCTCTTCCACTTCCAGCTGCTCCTGTATGGAAGGCAGCATTCTCCCCCATCTCTGCTGCACAGCATTACCAAGTTTGCAGCCTTCGTTTCCCTCCTGGCCGAAAGGAGCCCAAAGAAGAGCCACAGTCGATTCGGTAGTTCTTCAGGGAAGAACTTGCGCCGTAGAAACCAGGCGACTACTTAAAAACTGTTTGCTTTTCCGGTGTCCACGGCAGTTTCCATGGGAGTACCCCTGACCAGCACCATAACAATCCCTTGACAACCACTCTGCCTGAGCGGCGCTTTAACCAAAGAGAACCCTGTGGGTCCTCCCACCCCTAACTTCTTTCAGTACGTGGCGTGGCTTAAATATCGAACTCAACTCCACGTCCAACTGCTCCGTTATGGAGGGCAAAAACATCCTCCACAAGATATTCGGTAGTTCTTCAGGGAGGAACTAGAGCCATCGAAACCAGGCGACCACTTACAAAACTGCTTGCTGCTCCGGTGTCAACGGCAGTCTCCATGGGAGTATCCCAGACAAGCACCACCACTCTGTCTGATCGGCGCTATTACCAAAGAAGACCCTGTGACTCTTTCCACCCCTCACCATCTTTCTGTGCGAGGCGCGGATTAGATATCGAGCTCTCTTCCACTTCCAGCTGCTCCTTTATGGAAGGCAGCAACTTCCTCCGTCTCTGATGCTCTGTAACACCAAGTTTCCAGCCTACTCTTCCCTCCTGGCCAAAAGGAGTCCAAGGAATACCCACAGTAGATTGAGTAGTTCTTCAGGGAGGAACTTGCGCCAATGAAACCAAGCATCCACTTAAGAAAGTGTGTGCTGTTCCAGTCTCCACAGTAGACTCCATGGGTGTACCACCAACCAGCGCCGTTACGATCCCTTTGCCAAAGCTCTGTCTGAGCAGCACTATTACGAAAGAGGACCCTTTGAGTTCTCCCACCCATCACCATCTTTCTGTGCGAGGCGCGGATTAGATATCGAACTCTCTTCCTTTTCCAGCTGCTCCTTTATGGAGGGGAGCAACTTCCACCGTCTCTGATGCTCTGTAACACCAAGTTTCCAGCCTACTCTTCCCACCTGGCCAAAAGGCTTCCAAGGAAGAACCACAGTAGATTGAGTAGTTCTTCAGGGCGGAACTAGCGCCAATGAAACCAAGCATCCACTTAAAAAACTGTGTGCTAATCCAGTTTCCACGGTAGTCTCCATGGGAGCACCACCAACCAGCGCCGTTACGATCTTTTGCCACAGCTCTGTCTGAGCAGCGCTATTACCAAAGAGGACACTTTGAGTTCTCCCACCCATCACCATATTTCTGGGCGAGGCGCGGATTAGATATCGAACTCTCTTCCACTTCCAACTGCTCCGTCATGGAGGGGAGCAACATCACCCGTCTCTCCTGCTCTGTGGCGCAAAGTTTCTTGCCTTCAATTCCCTTCTTGACCAAGCTTCACTACGATCAGTGTTCTACCATTCTGTCTAAGCGGCGCTATTACCAAAGAAGACCCTGTGAGCCCTCCCACCGCCTCTTTTTATTGTGTGGCGTGGCTTAGATATCTAACTCTCTTCCACTTCCAGCTGCTCTTTTATGGAGGGCATCAACATCACCCGTCTCTGCTGCACTGTAAATCCAAGTTTCCAGTCTTCGCTTCCCTTCTGGCCGAATGGAGTCCAAGGAAAAGCCACAGTTGATTGAGCAGCTCTTCAGTGAGGAACTAGCGCCGTAGAAACCAGGCGTCCACTTATAAAACTGTGTGCCGCTCCGGTGTCCACGTACCTAACGTGGGAGTACGCCAGACCAGCATCACAACTCTGTGTGAGCGGCACTATTACCAAAGAGGATTCTGAGAGTCCTTCCACCCCTAACCATCTTTCTCTTCGAGGCGCAGATTAGATATCGAGCTCTCTTCCACTTCCAGCTGCTCTTTTATGGAGGTGAGCAACATCACCCGTCTCGTCAGCTCAGTAGCGCAAAGGTTCCAGCCTTCGCTTCCCTGCTGGCCGAAATGAGTCCAAGGAAGAGCCACAGTTGATTGAGTAGTTCTTCAGGAAGGAACTCGCGCCATTGAAACCAAGCATCCACTTACAAAACTGTATGCTGCTCTGGTGTCTACGGTTGTCTCCATGGGAGTAGCCCCAACCAGCGCCGTTACGATAATTTTGCCACTACTCTGCCTGAGTGGCGCTATTACCAAAGATATCCTTGAGTCCACCCACCCCAATCCATCTTTCTGTGCGAGGCGCGGAATAGATAACGAGCTCTCTTCCACTTCCAGCTGCTCTTTTATGGAGGGGAGCAACAGCACCCGTCTCAGCAGCTCTGTAATGCAAAGTTTCCAGCCTTCGCTTCCATGCTGACTGAAAGGAGTCCAAGGAAGAGCCACAGTTGATTGAGTAGTTCTTCAGGAAGGAACAAGCGCCATTGAAACCAATTATCTACTTACAAAACTGTATGCTGCTCTGGTGTTCACGGTATTCTCCATGGGAGTACCCCCAACCAGCGCCGTTTCGATAACTTTGCCACTACTCTGTCTGAGCGGCGCCATTACCAAAGAGGACGCTGTGAGTCTTCCATCCCTCACTATCTTTCTGTGCGTGCCCCGGCTTAGATATCAAACTCTCCTCCACCTCCAGCTGCTCCTTTATGGAGGGCAGCAATATTCACCGTCGGTGCTGCTCTGCAACACCAAGTTTCCAGTCTTCGCTTCCCTTCGGGCCAAAAGGAGTCCAAAGAAGTGCCACAGTAGATTGAGTAGTTCTTCATTGAGGAACTAGCGCCATTGAAACCAAGCATCTACTTACAAAGCTGTGTGCTGCTCCGGTGTCCACGGTAGTCTTCATGGGAATACTGCAGATCTGCACCGTTGCAATCCCTCTACCACCACTCTGTCTGAGCGGTGCTATTACCTAATAGGAACCTGTGGGTTCTTCCACCCCTATTCCCCTGCGTGGCACGGCTCAGATTTCCAACACTTTTCCACTTCCAAATGCTCCTTTATGGAGGGGAGCAACATCACCTGTCTCTGCTGCTCTGTAACACCAAGTTTCCAGCCTTAGCTTCCATTCTGGCCAAAAGGAGTCCAAGGAAGAGCCACAGTAGATTGAGTACTTCTTCAGGGAGGAACTAGCGCCATAGAAACAAAGTATCCACTTACAAAACTGTGAGCTGCTCTGCTGTCCACGGTAGTCTCCATGGGAGTAACCCCAACCAGCGCCGTTATTATACCTTTGCCACTACTCTGTCTGAGCGGCGCTATTACCAAAGAGGATTCTGTGAGTCCTTGCACCCGTAACCATCTTTCTGTGCGAGGTGCGGATTAGACATCGAGCTCTCTTCCACTTCCAGCTGCTCTTTTATGGAGGTGAGCACATCACCCGTCTCGTCAGCTCAGTAGCGCAAAGGTTCCAGCTTTCGCTTCCCTGCTGGCCGAAATGAGTCCAAGGAAGAGCCACAGTTTATTGAGTAGTTCTTCAGGGAGGAACTAGCCCCGTAGAAACCAGGTGACAACTTACAAAACTGCTTACTGCTCCACTGTCCACAGTAGTCAGCATGGGATTACTGCAGATCTGCACCATTGAAATCCCTCTACCCCCACTCTGTCTGAGCGGTGCTATTACCTAATAGGACCCTGTGGGTTCTTCCACCACTATTCTCCCGCGTGGCACGGCTCAGATTTCCAACACTTTTCCACTTCCAAATGCTCCTTTATGGAGGGGAGCAACATCCCCTTTCTCTGCTGCTCTGTAACACCAAGTTTCCAGCCTTCGCTTCCCTTCTGGCCAAAAGGAGTCCAAGGAAGAGCCACAGTTTATTGAGTAGTTCTTCAGGGAGGAACTAGCACCGTAGCACCAAGCATCCACTTACAAAACTGTATGTTGATCCGGTGTCCACTTCCAGCTGCTCCTTTATGGAGGGCAGCAACATCCCCCGTCTCTGCTGCTCTGTAACACCAAGTTTCCAGCCTTCGCTTCCCTTCTGGCCAAAAGGAGTCCAAGGAAGAGCCACAGTTTATTAAGCAGTTCTTCTGGGAGGAACTAGCCCCGTAGAAACCAGGTGACAACTTACAAAACTGCTTACTGCTCCACTGTCCACAGTAGTCAGCATGGGATAACTGCAGATTTGCACCATTGCAATCCCTCTACCACCACTCTTTCTGAGCGGTGCTATTACCAAGAAGGACCCTGTGGGTTCTCCCACCCCTCAACCCCCGCGTTGCACAGCGTAGATATCGAACACTTTTCCACTTCCAAATGCTCCTTTATGGAGGGGAGCAACATCCCCTGTCTCTGCTGCTCTGTAACACCAAGTTTCCAGCCTTCGCTTCCCTTCTGGCCAAAAGGAGTCCAAAGAAGAGCCACAGTTTATTGAGTAGTTCTTCAGGGAGGAACTAGCCCCGTAGAAACCAGGTGACAACTTACAAAACTGCTTACTGCTCCACTGTCCACAGTAGTCAGCATGGGATTACTGCAGATCTGCACCATTGCAATCCCTCTACCACCACTCTGTCTGAGCGGTGCTATTACCAAGAAGGACCCTGTGGGTTCTCCCACCCCTCAACCTCCGCTTTGCACAGCGTAGATATCGAACACTTTTCCACTTCCAAATGCTCCTTTATGGAGGGGAGC